>VBVQ01000083.1:63176-98982 GCA_011636635.1 Tetramorium simillimum | reverse complement strand
ATATATATATATATATATATATATATAAAAGCTTTTCAGCGCGTTAACATTAGATCACCATATCAAAATCTATTTCCCATTTAACATGTCACATGAATGTAATACTTTGATATTTGCATAACCGAAAAGTGTTTAACGTGCATTCAACAATTCTACTTTTTCAACTACAAGACTATTCAATTTTTTAATTTTACTACAACTCAACATTACCAAGTTAATAAAAATAATCTGAATTACACAGAATTTTTTAGTTTTGTTCAAGTAATTTTCTGCTGATAAAACTGGAGATATGCGAAAAATTTTCCATAAAAAATAATATGTGATAAATTCAGATCTTTTTGAATATATTTTGTATTTTAACGAAATTTTTTTGCCAATTAAACCAATATAACTGAATGTCCACATTGTGAAGTCCCACATTATAATTTTTTGTTTTGTGAATCAATGAATAATAAAATAATGCTTTCTGTAGGTTTTTTTGTTACTCTTGCTATGTAACCACGATGAAGGGAAAAGACTTTTGGAAGACAAAATGCCTCATATTTTTATTCTATGTATACCATTAAAATAGAAAGACAAAACGATAACTGATTGGCTGAGGAGATTTCACAATAAGGACACTGCTTCACGCAAAATTCAATTATAAACGAAATGCCGTGCTCAAACGACAAGAAAACGTGCTAGACACGGATTTATGAAAAATTAACGAATTAGGTACAGACACAAGTCTTGTTAATGTAACGATCTCGAGAGAAAGCCCTACGAACCACGAAGGAAGACTGTGACGCCAGATTTGCATAAAAAAAAAATATATATAAATCGAATTAATTCAACAAAAGATTTCGCCGTTCACGCGACAACTGACTGATCAGCGTCAAACGGCAAGCTAAATGGCGCAAGCCTTATTGGTACTTATTCCAGTAAAACAGAATCGCGGCGAGAACGATCATGCCGAGGATATGGTAGTAGGCATTGTCGGTGCTTCGTACATGGCCGGGCAGGGAGTCGGCGGCCGTCTCGTCCCCGTCGTCGGCGTCGCCGCCGCTGCTGCCGTAGAACTGCTGGATCTTGGACTCGAGGCCGACCGGGTCGGCGCCCTGGCACTGGCCGAGCCGCGCGCGCCTACGGTAGAAGATGAAGGTGGGCATCGCGCTGACGTCCTGCATCGAGGCGGTGACCGCGCACTTGTCCACGTCCACCTTCAGGAACACCGCCTTGGGATACTTGAGCGAGAGCTGCTCGAAGATCGGGGCGATTCTCTGGCAGGGTCCGCACCTGCGTGATTAAACCGACTGGCGTGATTAGTCGCCCGGAGACAGGGTGCTGTCTTGGAAATACGGTCGAGTCGGGTGCACGCGGGAACATAACCTGAATAAACCTCACTCACCAACTCGCGGTGAAGTCCACGACGACGAGCTTCTGCCCGGCGTTGGCCAGCTCGCCGTTGAAGTGACGGTCGTCGTTGATTATCCGCACCGCTCCCATCGTGTCGATTCACGTGGCCGTTTTATCACGTGAAACTCGCGCGCACGAAACAGCCAGGGAGCCGTCGGTTTTCCAGAAATGACTGGCAGTTTACATGTTTGGCACGAAGGATGGAGGACCCAGGAGGCACAACTCGCACGGATGACGCGTGAGATTTAAATGACCGTAGGCAGCGCCATCGGTGCTTGTTCATTAATATCCGAAAAATAACACTATGTATTTTTGTACAATTTATTATTACCTTTTCCTACATCCTTTGTAATATAATAACAATAAAAATTATAAACTCTAAAAACATAATTTTTAAAAGCTGAAATTTACAAAAATTTCTTTAAAATATAATCTAACTTTTTAAAGCTGCTTCTAGAATATAATAGATTTTAAAGTATCAGGATAATGAATAAAAGTTCAAGTTGTATAAAATTCCAAGAAATTTCTTAAAAATCTAAAAAATGATAAAAGTATCTGGAGAACATAATCAAGTTCTCTTGGGGATCGATTGTGTATCACAAAACTTGGTTAAAATAATTAAAAATTACAAAAGTGAGCGAATTTACTGGAATCCTCTTCATTAATTAACACATAGTCAATTTGCTCCCTTTTATAATTTCCATCAAATTGTGTGAGACAATCGACCTCTGCTCGCTCTTTCCTCAGGTAGAACAAAAATTATAATGACACCAACATATTGAAATCAAAATAATGCTAAAAACAGCGATAAAATGACACAATAACGACATTTTGGAGTCATTTTGACATATTTATGATTTCTTGTTCTACCCGGGTCATCTTCCCAATGCAGCAGACAATGTTTTTTTAAATGTTTTTAAAATATTTTATTAAAAAAATATTTCAAAAATATTAAAAAAATAATGGTTGCCGATAGGGTTCCCGCGCACTGTGGACGATACTTTAAAGCTTGCGGCGCGTTCGCGGGCGTTTTCCGAACGCAGCGCGCGGGCATCTTGCCGCCGGCACGTGTCGCGCGTGTCGTGACAACGGGTTCGCGGGATCGCCGGATGGACTTGTCGGACGGGACGACGATCGACGGGACGACGTTCGTGCGGCAGACCCACGCGAGGCACACTCGAGGAGCCACCCCGCGCCTCTCCTCGACGCGACGTCGCGGTTTCTCGCGCCTCATTGAGCCGGCGCGCCGCGAACGACGACCGGGTGTCTTTTAGGTTATGGCGCGCCCTGCCCGTCGGTCGCTCGGCGGGAGCGGCGGCACCCGCTCGACGCCGCTGCCGCTTTAGGCCGTCCTCGTACGGCGGCCCTCGGCTCCCTCTCCTTTTTCAGCGCGCCTTCTTTTAAGCTGTTTTAACCCGCTTCTCCCCTCAGACGCGCGATGGAGCACGATCGTAACGCGGCGTTCGATTTCGCCGCCGTGTTCGCTCCGATCCTTTTAACGCTCGCTACGTGCTTGACGATCTTCTACAGGCTGAGGTGGGTCTCTCGCGAGTCCCTTACCGCTGCGTGTTTTTATATATGTATACGGTACTAATTGTGATTGCACGCTTTGCAGGGCGCGGTGGCCCGTGAAAGTAAACTGCTGGTTTTGCAACGAGAACACGAAGGTCCGGAGGCAGCATGTGGACTGGTGGCTGTGCCCGTGGTGCGAACAATACAACGGTTTCTCCAAGGTGAACCATTGCCTGTCCTCAGTCGTCTTTTTATCTTTTATTTTGTATAATTATCGTCCACGGAAAGATACTGTACAGTAGTTTATTCACTTTAGCTTTGTAGCCAAGAAATGATTGCAGTAATGCATTAGCTGCACCGCCGAACACATTCATACCTTAAATTATCTATTTCTCTAAACAACTGACTAAGTTCCATTATCTTCTATCGTAGTTTCTAGTCTTATACTTGAGAGATTTAATTTCTTTTTTTAAATTTTTCTTCTATTTTTATTTTTACTAATATTTTTTCTTTTCTATTCAGAAGTTTCCTAATATTTGGTCTTTCTCTCTAATTTATTATTTCACGAAAGACTTTATTTCTTGACGTAATGTACTGATGAATATAAAATGCTTGTTCCAGAATGGCGATTATTCGTACGATATTCCGGAGCAGTATGCGACATCAAATGTACGTCAGAGATATTGCAGACTATCCGAGGGAAGTGACAACCGTCAAGTCCTCAGGGGTAAACTCTGTGCGTACTGCAACAAGCGGGAAAGTCAGAAGTTGTCGGAGCTGTCCAGCTTTGAGGCTAAGAGCGAGAGGCTCTTCGACGTGGAGCTGAAGGCGTTTAAGGAGCGTCTGGAAGTGAAATATCCGCTGTGCGACAGCTGCGAGTTGACGGTGCGAAACGTGTTGCGCAAACAGGCTGTGTGGCTAACTCGCTATAAGATGCAGTTCTTCAAGCAGAAGCCGATCAAGACGCTTGTCGATGTAAGTACATTTGCAAAGAGGACGTTGTAAGATTAATGTTTGCCATCCCAAACGTTTATTATATCTTCTTGATTCTACTAATATTTATATTAATTAATTAATCTATTAATTAATCCCCAACGACGTGCAATTGTAGCAACTAATCTTTGGTTAGCGCTCTTGCAGAATGTAAGAAAGTTGGAAACGCGTTTCCGAGCTGTCTCGATGGTTTTGGTCTCGATAGTCGTGTACAATCACGACGTCATTTGGCTGCCAATCGGTGGACTGTTCTTTCACCTGTGCGCTTGCTGGGTAAACTCAACGAGGAGCAAGACTTCCGACGTATTATTGATATTTTTATGGTTCTGCATCATTATTCTCGTATCCATCAAGAGCTTGACGTTTCTTCAAAATGACTGGCTTACAACGGAGCACATCACACAGTACCGTATGGTAAGAAAAACAAACGGGAAATTATTTTATCCCTTGAATATATTTGTACACTCTTAACTTATCGATTTGTCTCTTTTCAGGTAGCAGTATGCGCTTTTATTATAATTTTAGTGATCCTAAGATCCAGTATGTATAAAGATTCATTGAGCAGCTCAGTGGCGTTCAAGAAGATCAAGCTGCGCACGCGAGACACAGCGTCGCCTCAACTTGCGTGTAACGGTCAAAGCGGAAACGGTGTCGTTCCGAGCGACACGCACGACAGTATTAAATCATCAGTCTACGCGGCGAGTGAATCATCTTCCACTGAAGTGAAATTCAGCAGATCACACTCAGCAATGCAAGTGTTTCACGTCATTTCCATCATTCTCGTGACACGCGAATATTTTGATTATTTCTATTTTTTTTTTTTAGATTGAGACAAAAGCTGTCCACAATCACAGCGAACGGCGGTAACAACGGTTACGTGAATTCCGTCCTTCAGAAAGAGAACAGTTTGCCAGACAGCTGCTGCTTGAACAGCAGCCTGAGCACCCTTCTTCTGAGCGAAGAGCCGCCGAGGTGCAACATGGTCGCCAAGGTGGCACCGATCTTCGAGCGTAGAGTGTACAGCGCGACGAGTTCCGAAAATCTGTTCAAGAAGTCCAGCCGCGCGTACAGCAGGAAGTGTATCCTGTCGCCGCCGCGGCTCAGATCGGTGACGCAGACCTCGTGGGTGGCGGGCGGCTACTGGCAGGAGGGCATGATGACCGCCGCCACGTCGCCGACGCTCTCGCGCTCGTCCAGCCAGAGCTCCGGCTTCGGCTCGGTCGGCTCCTCCAATCTCGCGTCTTCCCGCGAGCCGTCCGTGCACGAGTTCGACCGGTGCTCCGTCGTGTCGGAGGCCACGCGATGGTCGTGCCAGACGCCGCGGCTGGGCCCGGTCGCGAGGCACGACTCGCCGATTCCCCGTCCGCAGTCGCGGTACTCGGACGCGACGGGCGGCCACTCGCTGGTGGCGCCGTCGCCGACGGTCCGCGCGACGTACACCGCGATGGACGACCAGCAGGTCCAGGAGACCCGCGTACGCGGGGATCGGCAGCGGAACGGCACGGCGCCAGCGTACGTCGGTCATCACACGACGACGATCATCGCCAGCCCCGGCTGGCTGTCCGCGCTACTCTGCGGCTCGCTGATACTCAACATGATAGTGCTGTGCACTACGCTATTGCGTTAACGTCGCGACGACCAGAAATGCCAGATTGTGTGTTCACACGGTAATTTTTATCACTCGCAGTGACTACTTATGTGATCGCTAGCGAAGTACTTGGCGAGCTCGACCAGGAAGGTCCTCCCAGAGGTTTTCTCCCTTCCTTTTCGCGAGCGATCTTCTACTGCCGAATTCCTTAGATTCTTAAGGACTTAATCTTCGACCTTAGGGTTACTTGGGAATAGTTAGGGTATATAATTACTGCCGGTTAGGGGACGAGAACAATGTTTCATTCTACCGCTGGGAAAAGCAGCGAATACGATGTTACACTGCCAACGTACTGCTCGTCGAGTATATCTTCGTCAGTCTTCGCCCCCTTTTTCTCTTTTGTTGGATATCTCCTTATGGAGACCACATCATCATGCTTAATCTCTTGGCCGTCTCGAAATTGTATAGATTACTGTATAGATTTATCTTCCGTAGTTATGTGAACATTTGTCTTGCTCGTTTTCTTCATTACTTTTTTCTTCCACGAGTACACGCTCGTTTGTCATTTCCGTCGAGACAGCGGTCTCTCTCGGATCTTAATTGCTCGGACGTAGGGCTGGACTTTACGGAGCAATCCTCGCTCAATGATTTCGATTTCGTGAATGCGTAAACCCGTCTTTCTATTCCGAGTACAATACGATCGTCTGGATCTCGATAGAATCGCGGAAACAGAATTGAAACCTGTGGGAACGAAGACTTCGCGCGTCTCATTTTCCGAAAGTAATTCTACTCGAATGGGAAATCACTGCGAAGTGTCTCGTAATATATCGTTTTTGTTTTTATCAAGTGTTTACTGAATAGAATACTTTTCCCTTTCGTGTGGAATTATCGATCGGAAAGGGTGAGACACGCGAATGCCTTACGCTTTGTAATTGTAAAACTTCAAGCCTCAGTAATACGTATGTAACTTTAGCGATAAGTACATTTGTTTTACGCATTGCGCGCCGAATATCTTGTTTTCCACGTGTAACATTATTTATACCAATAAAAGGACCGATTGTACATACTGCCGGGAACTTTGTAAAAAAAAAAGGGGAAAGATGCGTTCTACGACACGGTACACGTACACACGTCTCGTCTTAGCCTATGGACTAGGAAACTTGTTGTAATAATCATGTTGTTTAATGTATTTCCGATTATTGTATGTTTTGATATCTACTGATATTGTACAATTCTATTGATAAGAATAAAACGTGAACTTTTACAATACGATCTACAGAATAGTGTCGCCTTTATATAATTCCGCCGAGAAGGTAAATTCATTAGCGGAGCAGAGGAGAAAAAAAGAAATTTCGTACAGAACATTAAAACTTTCTGTGATTTTGTAACGACTTTAGAAAGTGACGTAAATTAAATGAGCAAACTAGCAAAAGTTTTTTCAGCTCGAGGGTGGGACGATACGTCGATACAGGGATCTTACGTACGCACAATAAGATGTGTGTATGTATAATATATTTTTTTTTATTATATTACCTTATAAATATATTTCTTTCGGAGATTACTTCGCCGGGACAATATGCGGTGCGACAATAAATAAATAAGTGAATACAATCGTGTGATTTTTCCTTGTTCTTTTTTTTCTTTCTCAATATAAGCACTGTCGTTTTTTTTCCGAATAATAATATAATAACGATATCATCTTAAAATTACAGCTTTAATCCGAAGAGAATATTGTATTACAATTCATATATAGTACCTTGTAGCTACAGCCTCTCTTCTACACCCTGCATACAAATTTACTACCGCCTAGTGTCTAGGAAAAAAAAAGATTTAGAATTGCAGCTATGCGTTTCTTTTTTTCGCGTTTTTTTCTTTTTATCTCGTTTTTTTTTCCTCGCTACTTTGCTGTTTCAGATGAGGTAGATCTGAACTCGATCGCTGAATGCGGAAAAACGCGTACTCGCGGAGAGTATTCTCGCATTACGGAAAAAAAAAGAAAAATCGTTAGAAAAAAAAATCGTTCGCGGGAACCTAAAGCGTCCTGCTCGCTGAGATTCTCTGAGATCGTCCTCTCGACAACGGACCGGGGGTCGGGGAAGAAATCCCCCTTTCTTTCCCTCGTCTGTCTTTTTTTTTTCTTTTCCAGGAAATCGCGATGAAGAAAGGAAAGAACGCCTCGCGCTCGTCGTCGAGACGAAGAGACCGCGGTTTTGTATTATGTAAGATCGACCTCCTCTTTAACAGTGACTGGATGGCTGCGTGCACATAAATCGTTAATAATCTCGCCTACTTGTGACTGCGATAAAGTGTAAGTGTAATTATTATTATTATTATTATTCGTTTTCCTTTGCCTTTCTCAGACACGCCGGAGACAATTACGAAAATAATATACCGACAGCTCTCTGTCTCCTTCGCGTTCATCGGCCAACATTATTCGATACATTACACATACATCGTTTAATAATTAAAGATCGATCGTTGCGCTTTAAGGGATTGTTGTCGCCTATCACATAGATCGGTATAGCAATGTTTCTTACATGATTTCTTTTACGCAAGTTAATCTCGTTTAACTTCTTAAAAAGAGGGGCTCTGAAAATCGACGATCGCGAAATTACAATTGTTTCGTTCGAAGACGATAATTTTTCGATCAGTTTAACAAATCAGCGCGGGAGAAAGAGAGAAACGCGGACCCGGTTACAGGCGCATTACAGCTTTCAGCGCAACACGATTGAAGGGGAGGGGGAGAGAGAAATACATTCATCGGCGTCTAAAGGGGGACGCGCGTCGAAGAGAGAAACATTAACATTACAGGTGTGTGTATTATGTTAGATCTGCGATAAATACAATCGTGCATAGAACGCATGCTTGCCTTCCCTCTTTCACTACGGTGTGTGAAACGTATAATCCTTTCCTTCTAAGTTTCCTTTGTCGCGAAACTAACTCGTGTTCACGTTACATGTGTGTATATATATATATATATATTTATATGTATATCGTATATTTACATACACCCGACAAAAATAGCTTAACGATAATTGCACTCGCATTAATGCACCACACGCTTGTCGGTCATCTTCGCCTACGTACGAGCAAAGAGGGGAAAAAAAAGAACGCAACTTCCTTGTCCTCCGATATAGTTATATATCACAAAGTTAATAGAGAAAGAGAGAGAGAGAGAGAGATAACTTGGATGGTGTGATAAAGGAAAGCAAGTATCAGTCGAATACTTCTTCTCGAGTCGAGTTTACGTCACACATCTCATTACGCTTCCCCGCGCCGTAAAAAAAGAAGCTTCCGCAGCGATCGCGGATCCCCACTACAACCCATTGATCGTTAAATAAATCCCGCGAGCGCTCTCAGTTTAGCTCGGCTCTGGGAATTTCCGCGTTCGAGGAGGATCGAAAAACCTGCTTTTTATATATAAATAAATCCGCTGCCATAAATGGCTCTCGCTCGCGACAGAGGGTGATTTCATCGATTACGCGCGGCTGAGAGCCTCTCGACGATAAACGCAGGGTCGCGGAAATTATCGCGGGACGCCCGTGTGTGTGTGTGACGAGGAAACGTGTGCCTGCGAGAGGCCAACCGTCCGCCCGGGACATTCGCGTCGTAGTCGGGCGATTCGTATCTTATCGTGATTATAAATTAGCAACGATACGGCTATTTCGAGCGCGTGATCATACATAGAGAAGCCTTATAAAATGGATTTACAAAGAGACGGATGCGATAATTCGCGTGTAAATTGGGCGGGTAAAAGAGCGTAGAAAATAACGTGATACAAAATTGATCGCGCGAGGAAACGAAGCTAGATTATTTCTTTTAGAAAAGAGAGAAACAAGTCTCGAGGATCTCTCGAGAAGGATCGACGACGCCCGCGATCACGAGAGACGCGTGAAACTTCGACAGTCTCTTCCTCTTCTCTTCCTTCCTCTCGGGGGGGAACGCGACGAGCAGATCTCGTCGCTCGCTCGGGAAGAGGCCGAGGAAGAAGAAAGTCCGGGGAGGAGCCTCGCCGGAAGAAGGCCGGTGGGCTTCGCGTCGCTCGGTGGTCGCCGGGGGAGCAGCAAAAGGAGCGTGTCGGGGATAAATTAATCTAAATTAGACGCACGCGAGAGAAATGGTCGGCGAGCTGTACGCACGATAGCCGGTAGTCGTTCAAATCGCTCTACTTTCCTGGTCGCGGAATAGGTCCTCGTGAATCTTCCTCGCTCTGATAAGACCGCACGTCGCGCGCGCGCGCGAGAGGCTCCGGAGAGGCAATTCCTCGCTTGACTCCCGGTCAAGCGTGCCCTCCGGGCAAGATGCGCGCTTCGGGACCTTGGGCGCCACGACGCTAGAACTTGCACCGAATTCTCATCTTTTTTTTGCGCTTGAACGAAACCAGGGTTGTCGCCGTAAAATCCATTTTCACTTCGTGCCAATTGTAAATTCGCATCCGGATTTCCATTCAAATTGTCGTCCACGATCGCGAGTTCTAGCGAGGTTTCGTGGGACGCCAGCCCTCGCCGTGCGCTCCTATCGCGAGGCATTCTTATCAGCTAGCAGAGAGATTTCTTACGATTACGAATTACTTGTGTAAGCCGCGATCATCTTTACGCTCGCTCGAAGCCGCATGTCCGATCGTTTTCTCGATTGGTGAATCGGTACCTGAACTTAAAACGTCTTAAGTATTCGTCGCCCCTTTCCTCCGAGAGCAGGAGGATCGACGGCGCGATCCCCGCTGCGAGCTCGCAAGACTGCGGCAAGTTTTTTTTCTTAATTCTCTCCGTTCAATTTTTTCGACGTTGTTACGATTTAAATAGACACTAAAGTATAAATTATTCCGAGGGAGCGGCGAGAAGCTTCTCCGTGTGATTCGTTCGATTCAGACATTCAATATTTCAATATATATTACCGAATCATTATCATGCATATATATGTACGTGACATTAAATTAAATAATTTATAAAAATTAACTATTTACATCGACAGGACATGCAGCGCTTGTGACACGTATATATACATATGTCATATATTTTGCATATATATATATGCCATATATACATATACTGTATATAATTTAATGCACTTATCTTATATATATCTAAGCACATGCTTGCTCTGAGAAAAAGAGGAAAGAAACAGTTAAAGAACTGGCGGTGCTCTCTCCTTGCGAATAATATAGTACTATGCCCTTATTTTTAATAGTAATAATTATAACATTTATGCATATCCGTTATACATAAGAGCCGCTGGAATTCTTTTGTTTTCGTCGATGAAAGCGTTCTTGCATTCGTTTTCTGTAAAAGTGAAGGGTATTTTGGCATTATGCGATCACGATCACTGTACGCTGTTACCCATATCTGTGTGTGTGTGTGATCAGGAACATGGAAAAAAAAGAGAGGAAAAACAAATAAATATCCAAAGTAACATTTGAACAATCAAACAAAATTTCATATTTTGAAATTAACATCGATGATACCTCGACATAAACGATAATCGCAACTGAGACAATGTTATCAAATAATTAAACTCAGCCGTGCAAGAAAGGGGATATGATTCGATCGTACGTTTAAAAAGGAACGTCGCGAGGTTTGTTCGTGTTTTCTTTTTTTTTCATTCGTTTATTCGCTCCTCAATGAAATCGCGGCGAGAAGTTCGGTGACGAGGATATAGTAGACTTAACAAAATCGACCCACTTACTCTAAAGCGCAGAGCTGCCGCAGGGGGGCCGTCACCCCTTTTGTAACGCAAAACCGAACAAACCCACACAACGGACACACAATGTAGGCTTTTAATTAAGTGAATCTAAAAAAAAAAGAGAAACACAAGATGATTGTACATACGAGACGAGGGAGGTTTGCCAAAAGAAAGAAAGAAAAAGGAAAACGACGGCGACTCTAACTGGCACGGTCATGTAACCGGAGGGAAATAGTAGGCAAACTACTCCTTACCACGGTTGCCGGTTCTGATGGCGTTGACGTTACTCAGATGGTGTTGACCGGCACGAATTGGCTTCGCGATCTGCGCGCTCGGTCCGCGACGCGCCAGATTCTTTTGCCTGACTGCCTCCTTGATCCGGTCCACCTCGTACTGGTAGCGCTTACGATCTCGCATCGCGCCCTCCTTGGCGTCGCGCAGCGCCGTCTCCAGAGCCTTGACGCGCTCCATCGTCGCCCGCAGTCGTTTCTCCAGTTTAGGCAGCTCGCACCGGAGGTCTGCGTTGTCCCTGACGAGTTGTTTGTGCACCTAGAATGCATAATTAATGTATTAATAGCGCAAATATAAATAAAAATAATAAGGGCAAATTTTAATTATAATAGCGATGTATTAATAGAAAGTATGTTATTAAATAAATGTGAACTAACATGTAATTTTACCTTTGTTAACTGGTCCAGATTGTTCTCCAAGAAGGATATCTTTTGCTTCTGCGCGAGGGAACCGCCGTCGTCCTCGTTGTCCTCCGCGTTGATGGTCTTCTTTATTCTAGCCTGCAGATCCTGGACGAACAATTTGCGCAGATTGTGCAAGGTCTGCAGTTCTTTGGCTACGGTGTCTTCCAAACCCTTGAGATCTTTTCTCGCCTGGAATTGATTTGACGTGATTATAAATTTATTTTAGATTGCAGTTGAGAGATTGTCCGTCGTATGAAATTTTCTATCGAACGTACTTGTTCTCGGCGCTCGTTCAACAGCATAAGCTCCTGCAGCTTGACCGACTTGTTAGCCTCTTCTTGCTTCAGCCGTTCGTAATCGGCCTGCATCTGCTGATGCGCCAGAGTGAATTTCTGGTTGAGATCTTTGAGCTCGCTGATCAGCTCTTGCTTCTCAGACAATTCGTCCCTGAGCGCAGCAACCTTCAATAGTGTTAAATACATCGTTAAAAAATTTGAAGAGATCCAAAAAGCGGCGATTAAATCCAAAATTATATTGAGCGATCTACTCTTCTCGAAATCTTTTTCGAGACCCGTTGTATACTGAACGTGAAATTGAAATATCTTGAATAATAAAATGTAATATTTAATAATAATATACTTAATATTATATACATATATATATTTAATAATAAATATTTAAAAAAAATTGCACACTGACACGATAAAGTGAATTAAAGATTTCGGTTAACATATTTCTATATTAATGTTAAGCATTCATCCTTACATCGATTTATGTACAACGGCTTTAATGTGCACTGAGTGCGCAGTAGTGCGACCTATCGAATTCGCTATTAATTGTAGGAGTCGAATATCGATTCCTCCCACTTTCCGCCGGACCGACGTTTCGTCTTAAGATTTCGTCTTAAGATTCTAATATCAAAAACGCGCCGCTAGCGGTTAGATCGGCTCGCGGGTCTCGTTAGATCTATTGTATCGCGAGCCGAAGAGTCGAAAACAACTCGCCGACGAAATTGTTTGAAGTCTGTCCTCATAAGAGCGAACCGGGCGAGCGCGAGTCAGTCTAGAAAAAGATTTTGAAAAGAGTATTGTATAAATAGGCAACCTGTTTTTGATGCGCATCTCTCAGCTGATCCATCTGCTCTTCCAAGGCCACTCGCATCTTCGTCGCCGCCTCTTTCTCCTCAGCCTTCTCTTTATTGGTGACCGCCTGCACCTGTTCGGCGGCCTTCAATTTGGCGCATTCCTCGCGCAGCGCATCAACATCTTCCTCCAGGCCTCGCTTGCGTGTCTCGGCTTCCTTCATCGATTCCGTCAGCGTCTGCATACGGGCCTCGTGTTGCGAAATCAACAGTCGGCATTCGGCCAAGTCCTTCTCGTACTCGGAAACCTAGACATTTACGCAAAACGAAGATTGATTAAAGGAGAGCAACGCGAAGAAATCGTGATTATTAATACGATGACGTGAAACGCAGCCACTCACTTTCTTGTTACAGTCTACTTGGAAGCTTTCCAATCCCTGACATCGCTGGACCAAATTCTTCACCTCGGACTTCATCTTGCTGATGAACAGTCTCGCCACCGTGAACTCTTCCTCCAGTTTGCCATTGCTCTCCGGCGGAGCGATCTTGAATTCAAATTCAAGGTCATAATTGACAAAAGCCGATAAAGTTTGTGTTAAATAAATCATAAAAAGTAAATTTAATATCTATATTTTTACTTAATGATTTAATTCTTACTTTTAGGTTTTCGTTAGACTCGCCACCGATAGCCACGCCGATCTCTCCTAAATCTTTGAGGAAGTTCGCTAGCATCTCCGCGATACGTTTCCTCTGATGCGCCGACATGTCACGTAACTGTTGCAGCTCGGAAGCGGTGTTGTTCAGAGCTACTTGTTTAGCCAAGAGCTCTTCTGTCATCGATTCCTGTTCCTTGTTCTTCAACTCGACCTAAAATCAAAGCAGCGAGAATAAAAGGCCTGTCCCGGCTTTTCCGAACAGTAGTCTCTTTTCCAACGTTCGCAAACAATTACCTCTTGCGATTTCTGGTCGTAATTGACCGCGAGCTCCTCCAGCGCTTGCAACACCTCCTTCACCTCTTCCTTAGCGCTCTCGTTCTCCTGCTGTATTCGGTTCATCTCCTGCTGTAGCTGTTCGTAATCTCGCCTTGCGCTAGCGATAAGTTCCTCCTGTTCATCCATCTGCTCCTTTAGCTTCTCAACATACTGCGATTGCTGATTGATCTCTTCATCCTTGTCATCCAATTGTTGATATAGCCTCTCGCGCTCCTCTTCGAGCTTCTGCCTCTCTTCGTTCGAGAGGGAACCGATCATAAGACCGCCGCCGGGAGTAGCAGGCATCGGACTGTCGTCCAGTTTGACTACAAAACAAAGAGATTTATAATACGATCTACAAAAGTTACATAATTAATCTCACAGATTACATAATTTTACTAATTTTTTATATTCATCCATGTTGTCTTGTATATAAAAAACTTAATTAGATGGACGCGTTTGTATCTGTGTCTTTATTACCTTCGACGGGCGCAGTGATTGGTGTGGTAACATCCGGTCCTTCAACGAGGCTGACCTGCTCTTCCGGTTTGACGGTCTCACCCTGCCGCCAACGCGATAATTCGGCCTCCAGTTTGTCCACTTTGCCTTTCCATCTTGCCACTTTCTCCTTCTCGCGTTCGTAGCGACGTTTCCATTCTTCGGCCGTGAGTTCCTCGTTGACGCATACAACGTTCTTGATGGTCTTGGCGCGTTTACCTATAATAAACACGGTCTATGAAATCTGTCAAGAGCAGCGTGTGTCGTGATATGTCAAAAAGAGATTGTAGATTTACCGAAATCTAAAGTCGATTTCGTTTCAGATTCGTTGAAGCTAGCGGGAGAGCAACAGATGATGATCGTGGTTCTGGCGTTGCCACCCAAGGATTCTTGTAGGATTCTCGTTAGCTTGGAGTCACGATAAGGAATGTGAGTCTTATTGCCGTCAGCCAAGGCCGAGATTACATTACCAAGTGCAGATAAAGATTTGTTAATGTTCTTCGCTTCGTCTAGCACCGTTCCTTCTGCACCAGTTTTAGAAACCTAAAATGTGAGAATATAAAAAATATAATTAGTAAAAATACATATAGCGACAAAGTCGAAAATGGGAAAAGAACATTTTTTTTTAAATAAAATCTCACCTTTTCGGAACCGGCTAAATCGACAAGGTATAATTTGCCGGAGAGTTTCTTTTGATTCTCCAAATTCTCTTGTTTGACGTTTATAAGGAAAACGGAATGGGAACGTGAGCTGTGCTCGTTCATGTTGGTCACGGCGATGTGCCTGTTTGACTTGCCCTCTTCTATCACCTCGAACACTTCCTCAGGACTAGAAACAAACCGCTCGGTCGCGCCTTTCACGAACGGCACCCGGTTCTTGTCTTCGTGTACGCTTAAGTTAACCTTAGATACTGAAACGGAAGATCACGGAGATTTATTTTGAGAAGCTTGTAGATACGACTAGTAGTATTAGTTACGATTTTTAATAATAAATAAATGAAAGATCAAAAGTAGACTCACCATCGAGAAGATCTCTAATCTTATCCATGTAAATCTCAAAGTATGATACTTTGATATGGAACTCCAGATTCTCCTCCATGCCATAAATATGATTGAAGATGTCATTGACAATTCTCGGAATAATGCCCTGCTTATTAGGATCGCCAATGACTCCCTCCATTGTGTGCGTTTTACCTGCATGAAGAATTTAAGTATATAACACGTTATGATTTTTATTCCGTAAAGTGTCTACTGAAAGGCATTCCTTGATTTTTCAGATATCTTTCACTTTTGTTCCACAAATTTGGGGCATTTTTAATTATAAATGTACAATATGAAAAAAATATTGTTCAATAATCTAAATAAAATCTAAATCTACAAATCTCAAACAAAATTCATATAATACTTTCAAAATGAAAAGAAGCAACAATACTGATAAAATATCTGAAGGATCTTAGATATCTTTTCTTAGGATCTTTTCCAAGCTATATAATGAACATCCAGTTTTTGGGATAACTATCTTGAACAAAAATTCTTTACCTGACGATGTTTGACCATATGCAAAAATGGTTCCGTTATATCCTGCCAAAACGTCCGTGACAATAGATTTTGCAGCCTCATTGTAGACTTTGTCTTGCGTAGCATTCGGTTTAAATACTTTATCAAAGAGGTATACTTTGCCCTACAATTGATACACATCATGTAGCGAAAAATTTAGGAAACTCTGAGCTTTCAATAAAGATAAATTATTATAATACAATTACACTAAACTTTCCTTATTTTTCAATTATGCTAATCTATTTATCATAAAAGCATGCAAAATTTCAATTTCCAGCCAACACAGAATATTGTAGTAACATTGCATCATAACTGCAACATATATTTCAATAATGTTACACGCGTGCTACAATATTATTACAATATTCTATATTTGCTGGACTGAAACATATTGAATCACATGAAATTATTACTGCACTTCGCGTGTACAGGATTTTCCAATGATTTAAAAGACACTGCCAATGCACGAAATGCTAAATACAGAACGACCTGAAGGCTCCTAGAAAGCATGTGCACTATGAATCATGGTTCTATCCCGTCATGGCTCTATATACACATATTTATATAGGAGAAACATATATGTCCGGACGCGATATATGCAGCAATAAAGGAGAAACGGGATCGGACCCCGTCCGCGAGGGACGACGTCCGGCGTAGGCGCCGAGCGTTAAGACGCCGACGTGTCCCCACGTACCCCGATGGAGATGCAGTTCTCGTCGCCGCCGGACGGGAACTTGACGATGAACTTGGAGCCGGCCTTCTCCTCGGAGTCGTTGAGCGGCCGGAACCTGCAGACCACCTTGATGCTGTCCTCGGCGGCGATCTCGCGCTCCCTCGGCGTCTCCATTGCCATTGCTGGAGCCCGGAGGCGACGACGGCGACGACGACGTTGACGAAGAGAGGTGCGTGCGTGTGCGCGCGCGCGCTCGCCCCTTTGTCCGTGTACGTGTGTGTGTGTGTGTGTACCTAGCACTCGACTGTGGTATCGGCGCGGCCGATACTCTCCTCGTCCCTCTCCACCGCCACCACCACCTCTTAGGCTGCGCTCCGCTGCTTCCGACTATCCTCTGCTGCGACCGTACGTGGAGTGAGGCATAGGCGACGGGGCGGCATAGGCGCGTACCGCATGAAGGGACACCGTCGTCTACCTATATCCGTCTCTCCTTCACTCCCTCGCCTCCCTCTCTCACTCTCTCTCACCCGCCGCTGCGCTCCGCTCCGCTCCGACAGCAGGCAGGCCCGTCTGTCACCGTTCTCGCAGCGAGCAGCAAGATGGCGGCTGATAAGTGGCTGGCTGGCTGGCTGACTGGCCCGATCCTGGGCCACGAGGCCCGCTCCGGGAACGATTCTCGCGCGGCACGGTGGACGACGACGCTCCGGCGGGACCCGCCCGCCCGCTCGATCGCTCCGCTTCGCACCTATCACTCTCTCTCTCTCCCCCTTCTACCTTTTCCCTCTCTGTCTGTCTCTTTCTAGCGTGCTCCCGTTCAATTTGGAAGTCGCCAGGCCCCCGCGTACCGTTCTCTTCGGCTCGAGATCGCGAGGACGGAGGCAGTGGCGGCTACACGGCCCACCTCCGGAGAAACTTCGCGAGCGATCGCCCCGAGTGCGGCCCCCGCGCGCGCGCAATCGATGACGGAGTCGTCGGGGGAGAGACGGAGACGGAGACAGCGACGGCGACGTTGCGCGCTACATACGGCCGCACACCTACACCTACACCTACACCTTTATCATTATCATTATTAGGCCTGGGCTCTCCGGCACGAGCGGCGGCTGCTGTTCGACTCGCCTTCTCAGCTGCGGGCTGTTTACGACGGCGCCTCTCCTCCCGTTTCTAGTCGCTACCGCGATAGCTGTTGTTGTTGTTGTTATTATTATCGCCATAGCGGATCTGTACCTGCCTACACCTGCAAATTTGTTGCTGTTTATTGTTGTTATAGATCCGGGCTCTGAAAGTTATCGCTGTTGTCTTACTTCTTGGGCTGCAGCTCTCCCCGCGACACTTTGTAATTGTCCGCATTATTTGTGCCTCGATAAAATTGTTCTTATTATCCTCACGTGTATGACGTCTATAGCAAAATCCGCAAACGTAAAATGAAGTTGAAGAGGGACTTCAGGATCAGGGTACAAACTTTGACGTATCATCGCGATTAATCTGTCTCGCGTGCGACAGACTCGTTTCCGCACCGTCACAGTCGCTCCCGCTGACAAACAAAAGACGCGCTTCTCCTCCTTCGCTCTGCACGCAACGTAGCCTGGATTATTACGTCATGGAACTTAATGGAGCGTTTGGGATACGTCAGATATGCCGCGGCGATGAAATTCCTCGGAGTTTTAGCCCTTGTCCTCCCTTCGTGCGGCAACACCTCGCATCGCGCGCTTTCCGTATTCGCTTCGATTCGAAAGTTTGAATTCAAAATTTCGAGTGCTCGCGGTGCAGAACAGTGCAGTTCAAGGGGAGCTCGTTCGACAGAGCGCGACATCTCGATTCTCGATACGTCGATTCATCGAGGGGCCATAGTACGAAGCGGGGTCACGAATCGGTGGGCTTGGAGTGATATTGATAAAACTTTACTTCAACAGGTAAAAAACATTTTTAAAATTTACATTATAAGTTAAGTAAAAAAAACTTATCCTACGAGTATTCGCGTATATCATAAAACTATTTACTGATATTCACAGATATGGCTGCCAGCCACAGTAAACCCGGCACAGATTTGCGGGGTCTCGCGCTTCTTGCAGGAGCCTCTCGACCTGCCCGGGAACGCTGGATACCAGGCCGTCCTCGGTGCCTCGAAGTTTCTGTTCGATTCTCAAAAGAGCCCTCTTGGCAATTTTGTTAGTTTCCACAGCTAAAGAAGGTAAAAATGAGCGGATCAGGATGTTAAATTAATTAATCATAATAGTCTTATGGCTCAAAGACTCGTCGCCTTTTCTTTTAAATTTTCTTTACCTCGGCCACTGTTCTCTGAAAAACCCCTTACGACGTCGCTCTGCATCTTGCAGGCCTTTTCTGGCGTGATCGCCCACGTGAAGAGCGGATCGTACAGCAGAACTTGAAGAAGAGTGATGATAATTTGTCTCTGATCACGCAGCATCGTCATGGTCACCTCACAACTGCGCCTCATGGTACCCTCGATACCGGAGGCGCCCATAGCAACCTCGATGTCCCTGGTTAGCCTACAATAAAATAAATAAATTAACAATGATTTAAAAATGAATAAAAATAAATAATTAACAATGAAAAAAAATTATAAAAGTTTCGAGAATATTTTATATAAAATTCTAATGTAAAATAATTCCTGGATACGCTTTTTGCAGGCGAAATTATTCGTACGGTGATTCTACCTGAAAGGAATTGTCTCGGGAAGGGGCAGCACCTTGCCCTGCTCGAAAGCCACGCCAAAATCAATGTGCACCACCTCGGCGGTGCGCTCGTCGACGAGGATGTTACTTAGATGTCGATCGCCGAGGCCCAGAATGTAACCCGCCATAGACGTGGTGGCGACGCTGCGCGTGTACGTGAGAATCCTTTCGACCCAGGTCTCGGGCGATCGAAACTTCTCTACGAAGAAATGATGGAACGCCGGCCTCATCTTTTTGCAGCACTCAAGAAAGACCTTCAATTTCACCTGGACAAATTGAAAAATAATGGAAGATAAAAAGCTGAAAGTTCAAAAACGAAATTTCGAAATCTTGTCTAAAAATTCAATCTCGTTCTATAATCATAACAGAAAAATTTTAATTAAAATACAACTGTTCTTATACTTTCTCTGAAAAGAAATAATTAATATTAGAATTGTTAAAAAGTCAATACAATTTAGTTTTTAAAAATATTTAATTTCTAAATATTAAATTAAATTAATAAAAAACTCAAGAAATATTTTAAAAATATATTAAAATAATAAAATTCATGCCTTTTTTTGAGAATCTGTTAACAGATAGAGAAAAGAAAGATTCCTAGCTATTACTTACCTCGTTTGATTCGTCCGCGACGTTCCTCAACTTGTCCCTGGCTCCTTCCGCAGTCAGGTCCCGCGGATAATACTTCTTGTGCATCCCAGGCTTGTTCGGACCGCCTGCTAGAGTCGTCGTGATGGGCACCGTGTTGTCGCACCACTCTAGCACGCCCGACCTCTGCGTCAGCGGCACCACCTTGTACGTTCTGATCCGTAGATTCCGCCGTTGCGTCTCCTTACACGTGCGCAGCAGCGTGTTCATCACAGTGAACACCTGCTGCATCACCGCGTCCTGCCGTAGATCGTCCTTGCCTTTGACCAACTGCCGGCGCTCCACGCCGTCAGTGCCGACGCAGATGATCTTTTTCGGCGCGTTCACACCGCCGACGAACTCGTACGAGTCCTGATACGATCTTATGCCGATCACATCGTTGTAATTGCCCGAGGGTTTCACTGGTAAACTCAGGGTTGGTAGAAGAACGTTGTTCAGATTCTTGATCTACAAAATAGATTAATTAGCCTCGGAATTGTAAATTATGTTTATTATTCTTTTCGAATAGATATCGAATCAGTAATAAAGTACCTTGGATATTGGCTGGTCTCGCGATATCGGATAGCGTTTACCGGGGTAGCATCTGCCCTTGGGTTGCCAGTAGGCAAAACTCAGCAGCGCCCGCGATAGACTTTCCATTTCACGAAGGATTGTTCCTACCCGGGAGTCGGTCAATTTCTTGAGAAGTTGCTTGGCACCCAGCACGCGACGCTCTTCCTTCTTCGTGACTCTCGAACTCGAGTCAAATTCGTCATCGCTGTGCAGGTTCTTTAGCGCTAGTATCACAGGTAAAGTGTGATACGGATGATCTAGGGCGCATCGTTCGAGGATACGGAAGATCCGCGCGGAAAAACTGCCTCGCTGTTTGCAATCGTTGCTTATGTGAGCGGCCAACTGCGGCACCAGTGGCACGAATTTGAACGACGAAATCATGTCTAGCTCGTCTAGCAGCTCCTCGTTCACTTCATCATCGTCCATATTGTCCAGCCAAAGTGCCACCAGTCGAAATATCAGCAGATTGTGTTCTTCGCTGCTGCGTAGCGTCTTTAGATAATATTTTAAAGCTTGTGCGAGGTAGTTGCGTTTCTCTTGCTCAATGTTCTTCAGCTCGGCCGCGTCGTTCGTCGATTGCTTCTGGCTGATTATCACAGCGCGTTTGACATCCTGGTTCCTCATCATCATTGGCGCGTGGTCCACTTTATCTATATTGCTACGAGCGTATTCCTTTAATGTCTTGTAGGTTTGGGAATTCATGTATGTGCTGATCTGTTGATATTGTGCATCGGCAAAGTGAGCCAGTGCAACCTATAAAAAATATATAAAGAACTCCAAGATAAATAAAATTCTTCTTTACTGAATTAATTTCATCAATTGAGAAGTTAATCACAATAATAAGTAATTTTCAAAATACAAATGAAGTTTAAAATTAAAATAAAAAATGAATTTTTTTCATAAAGGATTGTAATATTCAGTAAGAAAAAAAATTTTTGTAAATAAAGTTTAGTAATAATGTAAGTCGATTATGCTATTGTTGCATAATGCATAAAAACAATAATAAACAACACATGCAACTTCTCAATTAATAACAATCACTTTATATATATTTATCCTCCCACCTGTGTGTCGTGCAAATTTCTGATAATATCGGGTGATTTCTCGTCGATAGCTTCACTGGTTTCAATGGATGCTAGGTAATACTTCTGTATCACTGCCTGAGGATTCTCTGACTTAGTTTCCGCCATCCAGTCGCCATAGACTCGCAGAGCCTTGGCTCTCAGATTTGGCTGCGGATCCCTTTTCTCAATTAGGCTCCGTAACAGATGACGCGCCATCACCTGCTCGCCATTCATCCATGCCAAGAGCGATTCCTGATAGAGAAGTTGATTCTTCAGATTTACAGGCAGATTTTGATGCAGTATAAGAGTTCTCAACGCTCGGGTAGCCACCGAGAAATTGCCCTGACTCTCCGCGACCTTTGCCAAGTCCAGGCAAGTGGCAAAAAATGCTTCCTGCACGTTCGCATCCGTCCACAAGGACTCACGAATGCGGAACATGGTAATGCGCTGCCACAGGATCGGCTCCACGTGATCGAACTGACCGATCAGGCTGATCTCGTGCTCGTTCCAACGTTGCAAAATCTCCGGATGCCTCGTCTCCGGCGAGTCCGCCGCCCAGCTCAGCTGCTCGATCTCGCGCAGCAGTCGCAACTGCGATAGCTTTTGATTGACAGTCTTGCTGCTCTCCGAACTGATCACTCGCAGCTCGTGGATCACGCTCATACGGCCGAACTCGATCGCCCGATCCGTGCCTCGTCGGTCGTTCTCGTGGAAGCACTTGAGGGCATGATAATGATGCGCATGGAACGCATTCTCCAGCGACTCCAGTCGCAACTGCTGAGATTGGAAGTCGTTATAATTGGCAACTCCGGCCTCGCTGACAGGTAGATCCCATTTGCTGAGTCTCCAGGCGCATTCATAACTAGAGAAATTAGTTTATGAATTTTTATACGCAATTTATATCAAATCAATCACATGCTTCATATTTCTATCTGTAAATTCTTATATAATTGTATATACGTAATGCACCTAAATTTCTCATCTAGGCTGTCTCCCAGGAATTTCCACTGCAAAAACTGCAGTCCCGAACGATGTAGCGCGCTCGCCATCTCCACCATGGCATTTGCCGGCGACTGATTGTGGTTGGACAACTCAATGTCCTGCGCGAGCATGACCTCGTCCCAGCGATTGGTACGGGCGTAGTATTGCACGCGGGAGTCATGATCCAGCACGTGCGACCATCCGGCGCCGGACTTGGCGTCCGGGTCGCTGATGTTCAGGTAGGTGTCCAGCATGATGTTCTGCAGCACCCGGCCAACCTCCGGCTGGCGTTCGTAGATGTAATCGATCCTCGGATCACTGCTGAAGTCCGGATAGTCCGTCGAAATCAAGCCGCAGGCGAGTTGCGCGAACAGCAGAGCCGTGTAATACGCGGAGCACTTGTGCGCCGCTCTGGCCAGGTAGACGTAATCGAGTCTTAGGATCGCGCCGTCCGGCAGCTGGGCACGTACGTGATTCACCACGTCCAACATGCGGCGTACGATCTTCTGATCGCAGCCGTCGCCTTTCGACGTCGGCGATGCGGTAGTCTCCGCCTCGTTGATCGCAAAATGTTGCCTAGCAATTAATATAATTTGACGGTCGGTACCAATTCTTGAAGAAGTTTTAAATGGATCGACTGTTATATTTTGAAATATAAACCTCCAAGATAACATTGTTACTTGAAAGATGATAAAACATTTGGTATACTTTACAGAGTTTTGCAAAGATATTTAGATTATGTTAATGTCTCACGACATTAAATCCTCTGTTTAGACGTTTATAATTAATAATAAATTAATAATACCTAAAGAATTGATTGACGCAATCGCACATGGCATCGACGAAGCTGTCGCTTTCGTGAATGACGAGATAAACAATTCTCGGTAGAATCAGCTCGCAGAATTCGACACTGAGTCGACAAACTGACAGGAAGTTCTCCAAGTAGGAATCGGCGAAGCATTGGGCGACACTGCAGGTGACTTTAATGATCCACTCGGTGTAATTTTCATTTTTCTGGACCATCCATAGCGCGTTCTCGGGATTCATGACGATACGAAATTTTGCAGTGTCCACGCAAAAAGATGTCTGCTTGTTGCACCGGCCGTGAACAAACGGTCGAATATAGTCGATTTTCAGAGGTGCACACATGAGGATGTTCGACAGATTTCTTGAGTACTTGGAGTCAATTAGTTTTCGACCGTAGGAAGTTGATAGCACGGCGTAAAGGGCATCGGCGCTAACCTTGAATGAATATCAAAATATATTATTTACTTTAAATCTTTTTTTAAGCATTTATAAAAGAGAAACGTAATTACTTAAATTCCAGATTAAGAAAATACTCTAATATAAATGTGAATTCTATTTTTTGCTATTACATTACAATCCAAGTGTTTGTAAAATAATGTTATATAATTATATAAGAATAAAAACCTTGCGAAGTTCCACTGAGTTTTCCACGAGAAAGCTCGTTAACATTGCGACGGATCGATAGGTCAGAGCCTCTATCGCGTAATCCGCTTCCCGGACGAGACTTCCGGCCGGACGTAGAGCTATCGTGGAATCCGCTGGGCCTAGTTCGCCAAGGCATTTGGTGGCCTCAATCGATACGCGCAGATTAAGCGATTCCGTCAGTTTAATAAGTCTGAGAAGTCAATTTAAAAAAATGTACAATATTATGTGATAGACTATATTCTATTATAAAGAAAATTAATGTTTACCTAAATATCAACCGATGCAAAATATTAGCGCCATCCTCAGGATACGGCCTCTCCAACTTTCGATGCAGTTCCCGCAGCTCTCTCTTCCTCGTCGACAGCTGCTGCGTAAAATTCGTGAGATCTTCCAGCGTGCACTCAGCGTTTTCCTCACTCATGGCATCTAGAAAACGCTCCAACTCATCTTCGAGACATAACGCAGATTCGTTCTCCAATTTGACAGCGTCGTAAGATTCCCTCACATCCTGGAAAACCTCGTGATTCGGGAATGAGCCGAGTTTTGCGATGGCTTCTCGTAGCATGTCTTTTTGCTCCACCACGAGAAATTTGAGTAGATTCACGGCAATTTTATTGACGCCGCTCGCTTTTGATTGCGCCAGGCCAATCAGGTTCGCCACGATGAACCGGAGAACGTCCCGGACCTCCGCAGCTCTCGCGGGCAGCGCTTCTCTCAGGAACAGATCTAGGAACCTGCAGCATGCTACGACGAACGTCTCATCGCCGTCAGCATCGTTCCTGGTTAGATGCAACAAGCTGTAGCACACATCCCGGATCAGGAACGCGGCCATCTCGTTGAAGACGGGCTTTGCAAGGTCCTTCATCAACCGCGAGCAGAAGTACACGTACTGATGCAGCCGCTTGAGCTTACCCTCGCGAGAGCGCGACGAGTATACGGCGCTTGCAAGCTGCAGCAGCGTTTTTTGCAACGTCGCTGGTTGCTTCTCGACCAGCGTGTGCGTGTTCAGCAAGCTACGCAATTCTAGATAATCGAAGCATAAATCTAGAATGTCCCGTAAGAAATGCGGCGGATCCGTCGCCGGGAAGCGCACGGACGAAATCGAGAGCATGCGCTCGAAATCTTCCTCAGAGTGCAGCCGCCGTATCAGTTCTATGAGAACGTCCTGCAGACGAGAACAGAATAGCTGTTTGAAATTAGTCATGTCCGCGAACTCGTCGATGTTCTTCTCCAGCTTTTCCATTGTCGCCTCGGCTTCGCTGTCGAATACGATGGCGCGTGACACCAACCACACGAAGCAAGACGGAAAAACCTCTTCGAAGACTTTGTTAAAGGCCACACCGGCATGATTTGTGCAGAAGGACTTGGCTTTGTCGATTTCCGAAGTACGCAGCAGAACTGGGACGATGCAGTTGATATTCTTTTTAAAGAACTCGTCGATAGTCGCGGATTCTGTTGATAATAAGTTTGATCTTATAAAATCGTAATGAAATAATGCTTAATTACATTATTAGTGGATGTCAAACTTCGAAAATTTTAATATCAAGTCAACAAAGAATTGAATTTTTAAATAAAAAAAAAATGCTGTAAAGTATTCTTACCTGTAAGCGTCCATGGAAAATCTTGCAATGAATAATGTGCATCCTCGATCCAGGAGGTCAGCAGATAGTTCAAGTTATCCTCAATGAGCGACTTGAACACCGTCGTGTACTGTGCCGCCGTCGAGAGAACTTTCCGCACCGTCTGCACATTCACCTTCTTCTCCGTCGTCAATTTCAATATCGAAAACAGGGCGCGACCTTGAAGAATCCCGCTGGCACACGCTACAGAAGCCAGCGCGATTAACGTGGTGGCTGTTCTGGTTTCTCCTTCGTCCTGTTGAGTCTCCGCCAGACTGTTGTTATTCCATAAAGATACAAACAAAAAAGGAATTACAAGTGCTGATACTCGCAGACACATTGTTGCTACTTTGTTATTCATATACAAGTATTAAAAATTGCTATAAAAATAAATATCACAAGTTCTTGTAAAAACAATTTATAAAAAAATATTGCTAGCTTATTTTAGCATCAGATATTAATGTTCCTATACTCTTTTAATGTTCATACTTTTGCAAATTAGAATTCGATTGTTGGATCGTTTCGTCGAGCAATTTGAATACAATTTTCTCCAGCTTGACAAAAATCCATTCTTTCCATTTGTGAGCGATGGTTTTAAAGGATAGAAGTTCTTGCAGGCATCGTACTGCTTGTGAACGGAGAACAAAGACCGGATCGCCGATATAATTGAGAATACTGTCTAGTACGTCGTTATCATCGGAAACACCGTCGTGACTCCATAAGAAATCCGGATCGATCCGCACGCAGTTGCATGCGCACTTTATGTAGCTCGTATGCAGGAGAACGCCACATTTTTGTTTATAAATGCGCTTGAAATGAAGCTGTTTGAACTCGTGGATGATCTTTTTGGGTGAATAGCCGTGCTCAATTGCGTACTCGAAAAAGTCTGGCAGTAGATTCAATAACCATCGCAACGATTCCTCGTCCTTGCAACCCTTCTGGCATAAATCCAGTAGGAGCTTTAGTGGCTTATCCGCACACTCGCGTTGAATCTCGCTGTGGTCGCGCGCAATGAGCGACTCGAGGATCGTCAGCGCCATCCTGGAGTCCACATAGCTCGTGAAATCCTCCTGCATGGTCAGCAGATAATGCATTGTCTTCTTCTGCAACGTCTTGTCGCAATCCGCGTCGACGTGCAGAGCGCAGAAGGATGATAGAGCTTCTACAATTTGCAGACGAATAGTGCCTTCGCGAGGAAGGTTCAGCTTCGGGTCTGATATTTCCAAACACATGTCGGAACGCCTGCGTCTTTCCTGAAAAGATGGGATGTCAAAATTGCTCGTTGAAATCAATCTCTTTGTTATACTTTTTAGTTTTCTTGCCTAGTTTACCTGAAAAGCATTATGATCTTCATTATAATCAGAATTGTCATCTTGATTCAAGAGATCGAATATTTTTTTTATCATGTCCATTGTAGACGCCAAGACAATTATTTTCGCGATTTCTGTGTCATAGGTCGCTCCATAAAGCATTTTCAATGCTCTGATTACGCTCAGCCAATATATATACTTGTATCTGCAAAGAAATATTTAATGTAACGAAGGTATTGAATTCATTTGTAAGAATTTAGAATTGGAAATAGTAAGCAAAGAATAATGAAAGTTTGAGAACATAATTAATATATATTAATATAGCATAATTATAAAAATTTAAATTTAGAAAAACAAAAGCATCGAATATTTCAATGACTTATAAAAAAACAAGAGAAAATAAAGAATTTCTTTCGCTTTTTTAAAACTATGCAATTTCGCACCTGATCCAAACGATTTTCGTCAGAGGTTCAAAGCTGCTTTTCAGTTGCTTTTCCATCTCATTGATCAGCGAGCAGTGGCCGATGGTATCCTTCGCTGTGAGAATACCCAGCTGCTTCAGAGCGGACAGTAGTCTCGCCACGAACGCAAGCTTTACCAGTATAACATAGACTTCAAATGTATTTTTCCCGTCGTTGTAACTGTCCTCTTGAATAATATTCTGGACTCGCCTTTCTAAGAAATTGAGCACCTCGTGTACATAGGAGACAGAACTTCCAGTGTCGGTCATTACCCTGGAATTTCGTTGGACGCGCTTGTCCTTTGAATTCACCGACAACTCCACCTTGAATGTCAAGGACGCGTGACAGAGTTGTGGAAGATCCGTCGAATGAATATCTTGATGTGGCACGAAGGGAATCATGCGCGTTTCCTCGCGGCTCTGCGAGGATTTCTTCTCAGTCTTGTTATTCTGTCCATTACGACAGATCAGCACAAGGTTCACTGACAACGTGCAGATGTCTTCAATATTCTCGACGGATAGTCGTGTTGCCAGCTTGTGCCATGGCATGTTCAGCAGCCACTCCAAGAGGCGTGTTCTGTCACACATCGGCGCTGTCACTGCTGAGGGCGACGGATCCAGCACCGACGTGGTCGCGTCCACCGGTAGAGAGACACGATCGCACAGTAGTCGCAACGTGTGCACGCTATTCGGGGACCAGCGAATCGCCTTGGTCAGATACAACCTGAGAAGCGCGTTCGCATTCGGTATCCTATTGTACTTTATAAAACAGCGAATTAATGAATGGCCCAATTCCTCGTTCTGGTTCGCTCCCAGAGATCTGCAAAGATAATCTTGTCAATAGTGACAGTGACATAAAGACTAATTATAAAAGATAACAATTAATGTTAATGTTGAAAATAAATGTTGCCTAAAAACAGGTATTTACAGTAGTATATAACATTTTCTCAAGTTTTTATATATATTGAAATATAGAAATTCTTTTAAAGGAAAATTTATTTTAAAATAATTTTTAAATTAATGAAATTTGAATTAACATATACCTAAGAAGCATATCCCAGATCTTGCTCCAATGAATTGTGGCGTCCTGTATTTCCTCTCCATTAGACATCTCATTTTCCATGAGAACAGCAGCAAGATTATACAAAATATTCATGACCGGTTCTCTAGATGAAGCGAGTTCTGTTAAACGTTGTAGCAAGGGAGCGAGATCTTGCGACCTCAGGCACTGCGGATATTTTTTCAGTGTTTCTGTTAGAATTTTTAACAACGACCACACTTCCTCGGGACTGCTTTCCGTTAGTAGGTCGATAACGTTTTCAATTCTGTTCAGTGTTCGTCTGCGTTTGGCTGATTGAGAATAATTATCGAGAGAGCCAGTAAAATTTCCCGAATTGTCCATTACCTGTTTTATAACTGCAAAAAAAAAATATATATATAACATAGTTTTAAATAATTTATTTACTCATTATGCACTTAAATTATTCGAAATTGATTTATGTTGTTTTTTGCAAAGGATTCTAGTATTTAATTTAAAAAAACTTAAATTTTTTAAATGCTATGTGCCAAAAAGAAAATCATTTATCCTTATAATTAATAAAATTGACATATAATTTTTAAACAATTTTTAATATGATACGTTAACTTTATGTATATATTGAAAAATACCTTCACTGGAAAACTGGATGAAACTGCGCCACTGTACGTCCAGTTTGCAGTTTTCCTGGATAAGAGAATACATGCTACGCATCAAGTCTCTCCATTTGTTCCAATCGAATGCATAGGCACCATCGTCATGTTTACATACACCATCTGGATGGTGAATTTGTAGGAAGACCAAGAGCAGCCTATATTTTTCTTCGGAACCGTTCAAACGTAAGATATCAATCAATATGCTCTCGCTGAACTTGCAGAGTGTGATTCTACATTCTGTCACAATTTGACTGCACACGCTGCTGCACAGTTTATAGAAAGAGTCTGAAAGCTGCTCGTTATTCGCTTTCTTCACATCTTCAAATACTATTTCTATAACGTGAAATAATTTTATTTCGTATCAGCTCTAACAAACAATAATATAGAACATTTGTTAAAAATATACTATCTAAATAGTTCAAAAGTTTCAACGTACCCAGAAATGACAGCAAATCCTTCACATGGGAAAATAAATTTGTATGCAAGAAGGAATAATCCACAATCATCTGCAGCGCATCTAGTACAATGTGGCTTTTGATTCTTTGATACAGATCAGTGCAAACTTTCAACAGTTCCTTCCATTGTTCCATCTTAATATTGCTGTGATTTGTATTCTTGGGTAATATATACCTCACCAATATTCTCAGATACGTGTCGTGATAATGCACATAGGTCATGGAAGCCAGTATCTGCAATATTATAGGGACTATTTCGCTGCCTCTCAGAAATTCAGCTGACCCCTCGCTGGTTCGGCGAATCGTGTCGAGCACCAGACTGCACAGAGCTTGTCTCTCATTGTTCCTGGCAGCTGTCTCTTTATTGGGCTTATTTGCTCTATTTGCTTCCTACAATGTTTTCATTCAAATAAAATGTCGGAAGATGAATAAAATCACAAACGAATAATATGAAATATGTTAGGCGAATCATGTTCTACATTTTGTAGATTTTGATATATTACGAGTCTTCTTACTTCGGTAATTAGTTGATGGGCAGTGATTATAAGAGAGGGCCAGGTGGCTCTTCCTGGAACTTTCCTCTCCGTATTCTGAGATATCTCTCTGACAGCATCATCATTTTGATACAGCTCCAACAGCTCAGTTACGCATTTCTAAAAGTTGACAGAGACATTAATGATGACGTTAACAGATTTGAAAAAATACAGAGGTTTTGGAACGAATGAAAAACATTTAACTAGATTCCTCGATCAACTCGTAGAAAATTTAATATAATTCAGTAAGAACAGCTAATTTAAAAAGTTCTGTATGTACTATCAAAAAAGCGTGCTTGTCCTTTTAAATAGCCGCGCATTGTTTAATAAGACGGATGTTTGCAATTAAAACCGTTTCACGGAGATACTTAAATCGAGGAGTGAAACGTTCGATTTAATTTCGGCTAAGCAGTCAGAGAGAGAGAGAGAGTCCGACTTCTGATAACGAATAACAAAGAAAAGAAGCGGCGGCAGCATGGTTACCTTTTTATCGGTTAGTTTTTGGCTATTGGCTAGCTTCAAAATGCCGGTGATTCTGTCCGATATTCGCGACATACTCGCAATCGTGATCTGGCGATCGTTGACGCATCAGTTGTAAAAAGATTTAAAAAGGAATCACATCGGATTACGACAATCATCCGTAAAATATCGAACGCGACGGCGGTTGAATCCTCCCGCGGAATGCCACAAGTACCGCGCTTCACCGTCGATCGTAGACAGTACCTAGATGGTTGATCGTGTATTCCATTAGTTGCAACAGTTCGATGTTACGACAACCAATCAGCGTCGAGCTTTGTATGCATTCGAACTCGACGCTCATTGGTTGTCGCAAATCGTAACTGGCAACTAGAGATGGGCGATGTTAAAAAAAAAAATTAATCGTAAAAAAATCGGTTGCAAAATGTATCAATAATATCTATTTCCACCAATTTAGATTAACTTTAATCTCGGTTTAACTTACTTTTTATCTCTTTCTAAGTTCCAAGAATTAGAAAAGGATAAAAAGTAAGTTAAATCAAGATTAAAGTTAATCTAAATTGGTAGAAATGGACATAAGAATTAAAAAAAGATGACAAGTATGTTAAACTGAGATTAAAGTTAATCTGCAATGGTTAACCCAACTCAGGTTATTTTTGGCCAATCACAGTTATTCTTCTAAAGACTGGAGTAACCGTGATTGGTCAGTTCTAAACGAAAAATAACCTGAGTTGGGTTAACCTCGCTCAACCGAAAACGCTATTAATATAAAATTTTCTGATTGGTACGTTACTAGAAAATCCCTAGGCCGCGGCCACGGTGGTTGCCGATGCTAACGAGACCATTCCTTGTCTCTCACAAAATTAGCAGTATAGACTACATCTATACACTTCAAGATCAATGGCGTGTGGTCGTCTCCACACACACACGCATACACACACACACACATACACACATCATCATACCGACGTGAAGTAGGATAACGGTGCTGCCGGCGCGCGGCAAATCGAGAAGCTACCTCCTTTCATTCGCGCGAGTCGTTGGTCGGCTCGCTGCGCGTCAGTTCATCTCGAAACTGCCTCGGGTAGGTGTGTTTGGCGGTTCCGTTAAGCGCGTACGAGTTCCCCGTGGAGCAGTTCGGGCCCGGCGGAATCTCCTGCCTGTCCGCGCGTGAACACGGCAAGTGGGTCACAGAGTGCTTCTTTTTTTTCCCCCCGCGTGCCAATCCGATGGATTCGGATATGTCCGCGGACGCGGATCACATCTCCGGATCTCCAACATGGTGAGTGGTGTTGATGATGCGGTGTCGATGATCCCCCCCCCGTGGAGTGGCCGATGTAACCAGCGCCGCGACGCGCCCCGAAATTTTCGGCCTCCGCACGGACGCCGCGCTGCCAGGGAGCGCGAAACTTCTCTCCTCGCTAAACTGTTTCTCGCGAAGCGAAGCGACGACCCGTCCCACCGATCGAGATTCGCGATACGATACTTATACGGACTTGATTAAACGAAAACAGAAAATTTTCTCATTGTTATATCATTACGACGAAACCATAATAGGAATGAGAAGTATATACACACTTACACGTCGATGTACCTTTTTATATTCTTTTAAAAATAGGGAGAAAGAGGAAGGAAGAGAGAGAGAGGGAGAGAGATGATGGGCATGTATTTCTGCTCCAAAGAATCGTTTTAGTTTTTATTTGGCGGCTGCGGATGTAAAGATAGAAGAGATGAATGATCTCTTATTTCATGCATACAGCTTTGAAAATAGACGAATCTTGTTGCAAATACATTTATATAATTGAGAATATTTATGTATATACCTAATATATATTAGACTAGCTGTTGTTTATGATTTACATCTTTAGAGATGAATAATTTATTTACGGCATGAATTTGAGATTTTGTTAAAAATCATTGGTTTTGCCGATTTTATTTCTTCGTTCTTGGCAGTTTTAATCGGCGAAGTATGAATGATTCGCGATATAACTTTAAAATACATAAAATGTGTAGAGTACAAGTTAATTTTAATTTTTTCATAATCCTGTGTGTTATTGCATATCGCATTTGAATTCTTCACCTTATGATATTTCTGTTATAACAGAGAGAGCTATCAATTTATAATTTTATAATGCTACTCTCTTTTCGGGCTTCGTGACGAGTTTCATGACTCATGATGCTTTTATAAATAGCTCCCGTCGGTTTTTCCACCAGGTTGAGAAAAAAAAGCACACTGAAAGCTTGTCATGTTGAAGTAATTAATTTTCCATAATCAGGCATACATGCATAAAAATCACGTGTGAGATGTTAGGTCAAAGAAGCAAAGCACCATCAACGTAATATATAAACTCTTGACACATATATTACAAAGTTGCAATCAATTTTACGTACCTGTTTTAGAGAATAATTATTTTATCGGATATATTGTCGTTTATAAATATATTTAAATATTCTCAGATGCATAAGATTTTTCTCTTTATTTTAAATTTATTCTTCTCTATTTGTCTTCACTTCAGTACATTTAATCACTAAAAGTCTCTGTCTGCGTATTGCAATTATCCTACTCTATTTGAAACCGGTCCTTAGGATATCTTTATTTCGCTCATTTATGCAAATTTATCCTTGAAAAGACATTAAATGATTAGATAAAGTTTCAGATAAGTACACATTTTCTGCCGTCCGTGACAAATGGTCAAAGTCGCTGAGAAAACATATTTTGACAAGCGATAACGCGAATTAAGATTAATTTAAAGTTTATCCTCCCCAAGAGATTATAATTATAAAAGAAGTATATATATTGGACTGAAGCAAGTTGCGAATTCGAATTTCAAGGGCTGCACTTTCCATATGGGTAACTTGGTACGGGAGAGTTGAAACAATTTGCTTCAGTTTGATGCATCTCTTCCGAGAGAATTATAATCCTCTAAAGAGCGCTAAATTTAAATCTCAATTTGCATTAATTCTTTTTTTCAAGGGTAAAAAATATATTCCGGCTCTCACTCCTTTTATGTTTGATTGTCTTGAATAAATTCATATACATGTATACGTGTTTTAAAATGTTATTCAAAACGAAATATATGATTGTGATATATATACATGCGCACACATTTATCTTCCTTTATCGGATTAAATTTAGGTCAAATGTGTAATTTATGTAAGTACGCTATTATGGAGTTTATGTACATGTCCTAAGATCATAATTTATCATAATTTTATATAAATGGGTCTATGATTAATCAAGATAAAGCGAGCTGCGTTTCATCGCTGCTCCATAAATTCTAAGAAAATGTTATATAGAAAAAAATAAGCTTGATAAATTGATAGGAAAGTTATTTAAGAAGATGACCGATATTAAAAATTTTTTTTTTATATTACAAGAATTGCTGTAATACATTAAGTTATCGGGTTAGACGAGGTAGTACATGTATCTAGTAATTTAAGGTAAGGCGCTTAACTTATCAAGCGATGACGATATTATTTTGTTAATACGAGTGGAATAATTAATCTTTCGTCGCTTAATATGTGCAAAGAAAGATTAGATTAGGGAGCAAGAATTATGTAATTAGAAATCTTGTGGCAATTCTACCGGTCGAGGTAATCTCTGATTAAGCTAATTAGAGTTCGAGCCGAGTAACTCCAATATCGTCCTAACTAAACCAAGACGATTCGCGCTCGGTATGAGACATTATCGTAATCTGATCGAGGACGCGCCTTAATGTCGCTTATCTTTGAGACGTTTACGTCCCGATTAATTTCAGAACTCGATCGCGCCTGTTGCGAATAAACCTCTCAATGTATACATAGTGATTATTTTAAATTTATTTAATTTTCATGTATAATTTTTTGAACTTTAATATTTTAAACTCTTCCAATTAAAAATGTTTAATTTATATCATAAAATAATTATTTAAAATTTATCATATTAAATATGTTTGAATTAAAATATAATTAAAATATTAATATTTATATAATTAAATTAATATATTAAATTAATATATTAAAATAGAAGATTAATTGAGGTACCATTTGTGAATATAATGCGTTTTCGCGCAGGTTCATCGGAGACTCTTTCAAATTATTTTATGAATAGCTGATCGCATAGTGATCGAGCGGTAGAAATAAAGCGCTCGATTATCGAAGGGAAAGATACTTTTCAAGGCTGTTGGCATCAAAGAACCGTGGAAGGGACGACTGTATCAGCGTCTTAAATACCCATATCGTACTCTGTACCGAAGATTCAGGATCGTGAGCTGCGGATCAAAAATTCGATCGATCAGACGGGGCTTAATTTTGATCCGTGTCGCGTTCCGATTCGCTGAATTCTAATTTCCAGGTCGCGATCCCCAGTCCCCCCCCGATGCGTAGTCTCGATACAGGCTTCCAGAGTCCAGCGTTATTAGGCCGTCTTCCGAGATATCGCATCCGGGTAGGTTCGTAGATTACAGAAGTGGCCGGGGCTCTCGGCGGGCGTGTGTTGTAACATAAATATAACGTAAATAAGTAAGCGAGAGTTATTTCATGGGAGAAACGTGAGTGAAACGGGTATATCTCTCGCGCGGCGAATCCGAACTTATGAAATGTGTAATAACTTGCCGCATAATAATTTATATATACCGAAATATCGCGGGTTGCCGTACGGCGCCGTCTCCGTCGCTAGGAAACCGATTTAAATACACTCCTGGTCAGTCACCCGATCATCGAAAAACTTATTAATATCCGCCTGCATGTTAAAAGGACTTTCAACAGCGTCTCCTTGCATGTTTATTTAAAGCGGAGCCCCTCGAGCGTCTCTGCACGCCCGTTATCTCCATTAAAATCTCACATTGTTGGGAGCGAAAGAGTTTCGAGGCATTTTTTTTCCGAAGCTAATTTTTCATTCGCGGCTGACGGGCCGCTCCGGGATTATTTTGGTCGCGCGACTTCTGAAATGAATATTGGAGGACACACAGAGAGAGAGAGAGAGAGAGCTGTACAAAATCATGAATACGTACACACGTGAGCGAGGCGTGCATACTCACATGTACCATGGGCACACACGGGCAGCGAGAATCAGAGACATAAAACGGTGTGGCGCGGCACGACGTGGCGCACGCGCGTCTTCGCGAGTCGATAATGCACCGTCGAAGCAGCCAAGCACTGACACACCGACACCGCCGCGCCGCGCTCCGCATCGGTGATTCCCGATGCCGCGGGGGCATCTCCCTAAAGTCGTCGGGAACCGAGGGGGGAGGG
>VBVQ01000083.1:23495-63166 GCA_011636635.1 Tetramorium simillimum | reverse complement strand
CTCTCCCCCTGCTCGCGGCACCTGCGAGCGACACCGCCGTGCCGCTCAGCGATTCCGGTTTCAGTTAATGCCGTAAATATCGAATAAATTAGATCTCTATAGAGGGTGGCACAGAATCGCCGGATGCTCATTTAGCTCCGATCGCTCTATTGGCCGTCCGCTTGTGTGTCGTTAGCCGTTCGCTCGACTTTCATGAAACTTCGCCTGTTGAAGTAATGTTTCATTCAAATCCGGGATTAATGCCCGGTATTCATAGTCCGTTTTTATATTCAAGAGCTTAAGCGGCTTTAAGATGTTATAAATCAATCACAGAACTTTATTAACATCTTAAGACATTACTGAAAGCAGTCTTGAAGTAAAAACGAATTACGAGTACCGGACTAAAAGTCCCGAATTTAAAACGGTGGATCCAATGAGATGGGCAGAATTAAAGAACAATAATCTCATTATCGCAAAACGCGATTTTAGCGAATTTTTAATACTGCTAATTCTGAGTCTTCGGTTTCGATTTAATTGAAATTTAATGTTTTAAAGATTCTAAAGAACCCTCTAAAACTGAGATGATTTTTAAAAAATTCGGTTCCTATTGGATCCACTATTGTAAATTTTAGAATTCTGAGGCCAGAATCGAATTCGGCGAAAATCTTTGAAGTTTTTCATAAGTTACTTTGTTGGAAAATTCCTCAAAGACTTCACACGACAGATTCTTGAAATATAGAATTGATCTTTTTCTCAGTGAGAACGCGTCAGTGAGTTTTAAATTATAAAACGACTGAATGGTTTCTCGCAAATTAAACTTCCGAAGTGAGACGGTCGAGGGCCGAATAAAACTGTATCCTTCAATTAACTTCAACGTTGGAATTCGTTTTAAGAGATTTAATTTAAAGCATCGTTAGATTTCAAAAGCTTGGAGAGTTGCAACAAATAAATTTTCCTCGGTATTTTCGCCGAGAAGAATTCAACTTTATACGCCGGCCAGAGAATCTATCGTCAGACGTCTGATGATTATGAAACGTTTCATGGGAATCTATGACGACCTGCAATCGGCCGAGCTGATCAATTTCAATGTACCGTTTGCGAAATAACGAAACAATTGTATCGCCCTCCCGGGAGAAAGGGAAATTCAATATTTCGGTAAATATCATAACGTGTCTGCGGGTACGGTTCGCCCGATATTGAATTAGCGACCGCACTTCGGGAACATTTCGCTTCACCGAGCACAATGGGAGCCCGCAGTTTACATCCGAGTCAAAGACTTCGAAACGACTAACAACGCGGAACAGCATTCCCCGGAAAGTTCCGAGTAAACTCTCGCGCCACTTGAACACGAGCCGATGTGTCGCTCAAAATTCCATCGGGTACGCATTAACCGTGTATTCCTCCACGAAATTTTGATCCGCATTTTCGATGCGACGATGACCCTAAAACATCAGATTTCTCTCGACGTTCCCTTCCTTTCGCTCAGCGGATTCGATTTGATTTACCTACTTTTGCACGTGCGCACGGACGCTCGTCGTCTGCCGTCTGTCGTCCGCCGGAACAGATATAAACAGTTGTCGAATAATGTAAAAGAATATCCGGCGTGTCACAGCGAAATGTATTATTCCGCGACCCTCTTACCCGCGCACGTTCGGTTGGGCATGTATAAAGCGCTCTGCAAGAAATCACATCTCTGATTAATATTAAGTTATCAAAACATTCGACAGAAAATTGATTCAACTTTTATGCTCAGTTGGACATAAAACTGCTGTAGAAATCACATCTCTGATAAATATTGAAGTTTTATGGAAACAATTTTAAAGGAAATTAATTAAAGTTTGATGAAAAGCATTGTAATAAATATTATTACGAAAAATATTAAAAAATTATTTACCTGGTAAAGAAAAAATTGGTTACCTAGGAAATCTGAAGATATTCAGATTTAAATGAAAGATTTGACAAATGTCCAATTACTTTACGAGATCTGTGAAATCGGCACCCTGAGAAGCGAATTTTTACAAAGTTGACATGGTACTTAATTGTCCACAATTATTTACATGCTTCTTTCCGTTCTTTATCTAAATATAATTCTAAATATAATTTTTCTTTACCTAAATATAATTCTACATCTAATAATTTTATTTCATATAATTTAAAATTTATATAAATGCATTTCTTAATATACATGGAAGATTCATAAATATCCTGTGTATTGTTTAGGGTTGAAAATAAGAACATTTTGCGTCGTGTTATTTGCGACGAGATTGCAGTCGTCTAACGCGAGGAAGGACTGGAGAAGGCCGATATCTAGCGACGCACGATGCGTATAACTGTTGCAATCGCTGGATCGCTACGAGGAAATGCGCGTATGAGAAAAAAAGGAGGAAGATGGGAGGCGTTAGAGAAAGTTCGCTCGGTTTACCGACGTAGACGGAAGAAGATGTTACCTAGAAACGGTCCACGGAGCAAGCAAACCGGATTATTCGGATTCGTTCAGCCCCGTCGCAGGAACCGGTCCCGAAAAGGACCGATTCTATTTCTTCCACCGGCCGCGGCAGCCCACTTCGCCCGAGAGACAATGACACATTGTTCAGGGGGGATTTGCCTTCGAGACCTAGGCGATGTAAATAATGAGCTCGATTCGCGTGGTAGATACGCTAATAAGCGAATTACCGGTTATTCGCGACCGACGCTCTGGAAAGTCTGACAAAAGGAGGGTGAAAGTTTTTCTCGAAAGAGATTTCTACAATCCGCACACACACACGTACGCACACACATGTCCACGTACATCTGCGTGTAGGGCTAGGTTTGCCTCCTAGATCAAGGAAGACCGCGAGGAGGAAAGATTCAGGGGGGGATTCAACTCGTAGTTCGATCAGATAACCGAAAGTGATATTGACCCCGATCGAAATCGGGGTCCTACTTATTAGACGAGATACTTTGGGCCGCGCACCTGTGTTTCGCGGCGGAAACCGGTTGAGAGGCGTTTAACCGTGGAACGCACGCTTGCTTTTCAGACGATGCGGTAGTGGACAGCTACGCAGCCGGCAGAGGCCTTTTACGGGGCGTCGAAGGTTGAATTTGGAGAAGAGAAGAGAGATATTTCGCGCGGAGCGGAGGGGAAGAAGGGAATCTAGATGCTAGGCCGGATCAGAACGGAGTAGAAGAGAGAAAGAGCGAGAGAAAGAGAGCTGCTAGCCGGTAGGGAAGAGGCGAGGACGAGATAGGGGTAGGAAAGAGAACGAGAGGGATGGGTGCCGGGATGGGCAGGAGCGGCACGACCGGCGGTCTGCTTGAGGCACTTCCCACGGGAACTCCGCTCCACGTGGCGATGCTCGGTCTCGACAGCGCCGGGAAGACGACCGCCCTGTACAGACTCAAATTCGATCAGTATCTCAACACCGTGCCGACCATCGGCTTCAATTGCGAGAGAATTCGCGGCGGCATCGGGAAAGCTAAAGGTAAAAGGTCCCCCTATAATTTTCCACCTTCTCGGCCGTTTGTTCCTCCTTCTAGTACACGATGTACGACACCAAAACCACCGTGTCTTGAGCCTTTGCCCTTTTAACGGCAGACTCCTCGGCTAATCTAGATGATCTTTTGATTTTCCTTTCGGCGAGACTGTGTGGTGTCGATGTTGCCCGAGTTACACGCGATCGAAGAGAACGAGCTTTTTCGCGAACCAATCTTCGAGAGGTCAAACGGATAGCAACTGTTTGCTTCAGTTAATTGAATTGAATATTATCTCGATAGAATTGTACATAGAATATTACCTCAATATTGCCTCAATAGAATTTTAATACGGAGATCTCTCAGTTAAAGATGTATGATGTATATCTAACATATGATTGTACATATGATATAAGAAATGAGAAAGTTACAACAAACGACGTTCTTCCTTGACATAAAAAAGAATCGACATTAAATTAGCCAAGAAATGAAAAGGACATCCGGCGCTTTTAGAGTATTCCGTATTACAAACTTACTTTGGACGTCCGGTTTTTTCCTCGTTGAAACGTACATTTTTTTTCTCTTTGCTCGAACATAGGTGTCAATTTCCTTGTGTGGGATGTCGGTGGGCAAGAGAAACTACGACCGTTATGGAAATCTTATACGAGATGCACCGATGGCATCATTTTCGTCGTCGACTCCTGCGACATTGAGCGGCTCGAAGAGGCGAAGATGGAGCTTACTAGGACGGCGAGAAGTCCGGACAATGCCGGTGTGCCGATCCTAATCCTCGCCAACAAACAAGATTTGCCTGGTATGACTGATATAAAATTTATTGTCAGATTATAAATATCTCAAAGTCTGGACTGAATGTATTTTTAATCGAAAAGTTATTTAATCTTTGTTTTCTATATTTCTCAACTTTGTGGGCAATCCTGTATTTATTTGACGCGATTTTTTTTCCCAATCTTTTTTGCATAATATGACGCAGCACATTGCTTTGCACACTTGTTCTTGTGTATAAACTCGATTACGTTCGGTAACAGTTGGTCCAAATGACCGTAGCGCGCGGGATTGCGTTAGTCATTTCCGTGTCGCCACGAACGCCGTGTCTTTCTAAAGTTATACCACATGCTACGAGAGATTGCATAAAAATGTCAATAGGCGCATACTTTTTTTTAATGTTGGATTTCTTGACAGAAAAATTTATTTGTGAAAAAGACGTAAAGTACATATTATAAAAAAAAATATTATAAAGATGAAAAATATCTGAAGAATCGTCGATAAGAGAATATTTCATGATTTTGAGATATTCTACATGTACATAAACCAGACAATGGAACGAGAAATTTTTTTTAAAGGTACAAATAAGTATCGTTTAGCCTTTAGATTTTTTTATGATCATCAATTTAAAGCAAAAATTTCGCAATTCCGAATATTTTATATTACATAGTTTTCATTCAACTTTTGAATAATTCTTGAATTATAGTGGAAACCGATGTATGAATAAACTTTATGTAAATCCTGGATATAAAAATTTTACGCAAATTTATTCAGCGAAGCGTTGCAATTTTAATCGATATCTCATTTTGTATTTTATTAATTTACAGAATAGTTGAGAAGAAATTTAATAAGAGTAATGTAAGCATAATTACCGTCTGCTCCGTTCCGTTTAAAACAAGCTCTCTCCCACGTAGGTGCGAAAGAGGTCGGCGAGCTGGAGAAGCATTTGGGAGTGTTGGAACTAGCCGGGATGCCGGGTAGCGCTTGCATTCGCGTACAACCGGCTTGTGCTATTACGGGCGAAGGACTTCACGAAGGCCTGGACACGCTGTACCAGCTGATCTTGAAGCGACGCAAGCTGGCGAAGCTGAATCGGAAGCGGGCCAGGTAGGCCAGGGCCTCGGAAGACTGCACATGCGTCTTCTGATATTGCCGATCGCGGACGGCCTCTCCTTTGGCGACGCTTTCCACAACTTCCACCTCGTCCTCTCTTTCCAATTGCGATGAGGACGTAGCACATTGACTTGAAGGAGGTGGACGGTGACCCACGAAGGGTGCGATCACCTCCCCTCTGACTTTCGCTCTCAGCGAGACGCTGTTGGACCTACTTGGAGCTTGCGTCGATTTTTAGGTGTGTGTGGGTGTGTCTGTATGTGTGTTGTGTGTGCGTGTACATATAAGTATATGTTGGTGTAGAGCATGTGGTTACGAAAAAAGGTAAAAACGGGGAATTTTAACAACTACTGTTCCTATTAGGTTGTTGCATATAAAATTTTTTTTACTAAAAATTATTCAAAGGTATGTAATTTTTTAAATCGAAATATGTTGATCAAAATACTATTCGTTAGTAGTAATCTTTTCGACGCGAGAGAAGATGCTTTCACGACATAAAAAATTAAAAAAAATGTTTTACATTTAACGTGCATTTTGTATTTATAAGTTTGAAATAGTGCAGACATTGTGCTGCTGTATTATTGAGATTTTCTTCTTGAAATAAAATTCAGTTTCACGCTAAATTGAATTTATTTTGTATGCAACAACGTAATGATTAAAATGATCGTAAATATAAACGTGTGACGATGCTAGTCGACTGACGGAAAATCTATCGTTACGACAAAGAAAATGAGTCGATGCGAAAGTGGTATAAGTGTAAGTAAATAATTGTAAATAAATCGGGAAAGTTGTAAGTTTCATGCTGGCACAAATTTCAAATGCGAAGATGCATTTTAACACGAGCAACGAAGTTTATCAACGCCGGGAAATCCGTGGCAATATAAGTCGTCATAAATTACTTAGCAAAATTGAATGTTATCATTGCTGCGAGAGTTAATTGTTGCCATATTTTTTTAATGCAAAGCAACACAGCAATATATTCCATTTGTACGCGCGTAATGCTGCTTATTTCGTAAAGTTTTATACCTTTTTGTAAAGACCTCATCATTTATTAGACATATTGAACGTATTGAAGAGAATACCGATGTTATTACAAAATTTGATACGGCGCAGTTTTGTTAATTTAATTTCGTTCTTTATGGAATGAATCGAAACATCTGATAAACGAATGTATGTTTGCGATTAACTAGGATCATGTTGCTCATCGAAATGCCGCTAGAAAACGTTTTCCATGAAAAACTTTCGAGTTCCTATTTGCCCTGCTATTTACTGATGATTATTTAATGCCAATAAGTTATTGCCGCTGTCAACGTCATGTACATTTATTCTAAAACTATAGGAAGTTCTCTCAGAAAAATCATTATAGACACTAAAATACATTTCAGTAATATTCAATATACAAGTAAGAAAAGATTCAGGAAGAACCAAAAACTATTTGCTATCTAATTTGACGTGGAATCGCTGGTGTCTCTACTGGAGAAGATAAATGTATGTGCATATATATGTATGTAATGTGTATATGTATATGTCTGTGTATCTATATATAGAGAAAGAGATTTGTATACATATATATGTATGTATGTATGTATGTATGTATGTACGTTATCTCTAGTGGAATATTTTATAAAAAAGAAGTTGCTCGTGTAAAGGAAAAAAGAGGTGCTCGAAGGTGGAGTGTATATCGCAGTCTTCTTATAAGGTTTATAACGAAGGAATGCGTGAACCTGGCGCTTTGTAGCCAAGAGATAACTGTCAGGCATGGTTGTTGTTTTTATATCGACTGTCGTTCCAAATTCTATTGTACACTGTACTTGCCCCTTGTTGTGTTTTTATTATCTCTGAATATTTTATCTCGTGCTTCAATCGATCGTTAAATCGCCTATTTATGTATACATATTATTAATAGCGCTAGCTAAGTAATCGACGATGCGTAGCGCGTTAGACTGATACGATCCTTTCGGATATATACGCACGAGGAATTTTCAAATAAATGTGCTGATTCCGTTACGTTTTCAATGGACGGTACATTCATTTTCTTTCGTCGTCCTACCTCTCGTCGTCTCTTTCCTCCTCTTTCTCCTGTTCCCGCGTTTGTTCCCGACTCGAAGATACGTTATCATTGAATGTCGCCGCTTCGGTCTCGGTATCGTCGCGCTTGCTCTGAAATGTCAGGTCGAAGTCGTCTGGAAACTTGGAACGATATGTGACAAAGTTGTCGTGTCTGCAGTAATCGGTGAAGAAGGTGAGATATTGAACTTCCTCGTCCGTCGGCTTCGGCAGGCGCGACGGCGGCCTCGTCTTGGACGTGATAGGTACCGAGCGTCGAACAAGCGGCCGTTTTTTCCTCGAAGGCGGTTCCATGATGCGCTTCAGCGCGTCTAATAGTCGGTGCATTAGCTCGAACTGGCAATCATGCGAATGACGGTTGAAACATTAGTTGCGCCAAATAATTACGAGACAATGTGTAATCTAATCATTGTTTGAGACGTTAAATTTATGACTAAAGACTTAATTGTTTGAGATACTAAATGGAAGACTAAAGATTCAATTGTTCAAGGTGTTGAGTCGAAGACTAAAGACTTAATTGTTTAAGATGCTAAGTTTAAGACCGAAGACTTGAAATTAAACTTAACTCCGTAGTCGCGTTCACGAGTGTAAGTGCAACGTTTAAGATAAATTATTTACCTTCCTCGCGGCGTCTTCCGCTTCCTTTATAGCTTTCATCTCTTGTCGGAAGCCTTCCCGCTCGCAAGCACGGACAATTTCGCGCGGCAGATTATCCAACTGAAGATTAAGCTCTTCGTAGATTTTTTCGACCCACTTCATCATCGTGAAACTATCAAGATTCGCGTCGTTCGGGCCTATGCAGGTCTCGTAGGCATCTTCTACGAAAACGCGAAGATAGAGCACCTCTTCAGAGCAGACCAGATGTCGGAAAACATCTCGAAGAAGGTAATTAGCGTATTCCTCGAGATTGGCCGCTCTACTTTCTGTCTTGGCGATGGAATTCTATCAGATATTTTGAATCGTTAAATTAATTGTTAATCGGAGAGTTATATATGTTTTTAAATTGATAGAATTTGAAAGAAAGAATTAAGAATTCATTTAAAATATTTTGAATGTAGGACATTATATCTTCTATATATAAAAATATCCTATAATGAATGTATGATAAACATAAATATATTTATAAAAATAATTTATATATATAAATATAAATCCAATACTTTAGGAGCATACGTACACAGAGTATTTCTGAGAGAATTAAAAATAACTTCTCTGAATTAACATAGATCGAAAAATCGATAATGGAAGAAAAAGAAAAAATATTTAAGTTTCATAAAAGAATACAAGCAACCTGTATTGATGAAAGCGAAAATCATTTTTATCTTTGATATGGTTTACTCTTCGACTTATATTGATTAAGCATTGTTTATTCCTCATACAAAATATATTACTAAAGTGTTGGATTCTTTTTTTCTAAACGTCCACAATACGTGTTAACAGGTGCATTAAATATCAGTTTATCAGTTCACTTAAACTAATTAAATTTGAATCGATACAGACTTCCAAATCGTTGATCATCGAAGTAATCTTGCTGATCTCTCGCTTGATCTGCTCTTCAGTCACGGTGATAGTCGTGACCATGTCCGCCATCGGTACGGCGAGCGATTCGAGGTATATGAGGACGTTTAAATTCTGAGTCTCCATCACCCGGAAGATACGGATCAAGTCGAACGGGTCCTCGAAGTACAGCTCGGCCGGGCCAGCGTCGACGACGTCCTGCTCGAAAAATTCTGACGCGAAACGTTGGTTGGCGAAAAGAAATTCTGCAAAGTATCAAGCATTATACTTCCTGTCTCGAGTTACCTATCAATTTCTCCAAGGATGTGCTCTCGTCCACTGTCTTGTATCTGCTAAACAGATCCGTCGATGGTTCATCGGCGAAGACGATGCTCTTTCCCGACATGGACCGCTGAAACCAGTCGTACTTGGCCTTCCAGGTGACGGGCGATACTCGATAGAGGAACATCTGGCACATCTTCACCAGTCGCCAATTTTCCTCCCAGACGTAAACGTCCAGTCTGCTCTGGCCGAATTGCCTCGCGAGCTCGTTCCTCCGGCCGCTAATCTCCTCCGTCAGTTTCGCTTCCCGTTCCGCTTTCTCCAGCATGTGCATACTTTTCTCATGGTCCTTCGACAGGAATTCTTCGAAGCCACTTACGTATCGTTGGCAGCGATGCTTTTGTAGAACAGTAAAATAGATGAATTTATATCTGCTTGAGAAATTGGTCATAAATGAGAACCAATTGTGAAAAAGGGTGAAAGTGCCAAACAAAATTTTTTAGTACTTCTATATATTATCATATCGTAAATATCATAAAGTATAAAACAATCTATATACTATATATATTTTTCTCAAATTATGTAGAATATTAATTTCTAAACATTTCTCGTAAAAAATATTAATTTAATAGTTCAAAACTTATACCTGAATTTGTCGTAATCGGCTTCTTTCTTGCTCGAACTGCTGATCGATGCGAATACAATCGTCTTTTTCTTGGCCAATGAGAAGTTTCGTTTTTAGGACATCTCGTATGTCTTGGACATATTGTTCTAACGAGAACTTTTCTTTTACAGGTCTACCGGATAATTCTGTAAAATATTGCGGATCAACGTCCGTCATGGCGATTATCTTATCCTTGTGTTTCTTTGCTTCTTCCGCTTCTATCTCAACGTCCACCTATATAAAATTTCTGAATAATCATGACAACATCTAACACGTGTCTACTGAAATTTTCTTTCAGTTTCTCTTTTAAAAGTCTTTATAAGTATACCTTTGTAATTTTCATACATTAATTGGATTATTTTTCAGAAATGCCGAGAAAGTCTCTACATTTCTTCTAGAATTCTTTTTACACATGCAAAAATTTTTTGAAATATCTTAAAATGTCTCATTCTATAATTTCTGAAGAAAATTATAATGTCTAACGAAGATTAAAAAATTCTTTTTATCAGAATTTACAACATTTCGAGCATTTAATAAATAGGATTACATAATGTTATTTTGTAGGGTAAACGATATTTATTGCAGATCCCTAATAATAGTAGAAAAGCATAACTCACGCGTAATCTTTGTAAAATATCGCGGGAGTGTGACATTTTATATCGATCCTTGTGGACTGTTCTATCGCGTTCGGATATCGCTTTCTTCTTTTGTGCTTTCCACCATTGAAGGTAGGCCAGGGTTTGGGAACAGGTGGGAAAGGCGAAGGGTGATTGTCCATCTCTCGCGTTTCCATTCTCATTCGGGAATTCGTGACCACTGGTCCAATAATGTCGCGTTCTACGAAGTCATCAAAATTTTTCGTGTGACATATTTGATTTCTTATGTCCGAGAGCACGGATATACGCTTTACTTCAAGCCAAAAAGGCGCGAGAAAAAACGCAGCTAAGACGATGAGAAAATTTAGTTTTCACAGTAACCTTGAAAAATTCTGATAAGCTTTATTGTTGAAGGCCGATCCGATCCGATCCGTCGCGCGTGATTTCTTGGACGCTGTTGGCGACTGGATCCTCTGCAGCTCGGAGAAGCTCATCTTCCTTCGTTTTCTTTTTTCTTAATCGGAATCGGGAAGAATTACTTACAAAAATTCGCAGTAACTAGGTGAGATCCGCCGAGGGATCTAACTTGTTTGACATGCGCTTTGCGCTCTTCTTGTTGCGTTCAATGAACTCTGTATGTATCTTCGACTTGCGAAATGCGAGGAGAAATTCATCCAACGCAGGTAGTTGCTAACATAACTTTCATTTATAAGTATTAATTAGAAACTGGACAATAATATATTGCAGTGTAAATTTTAGCCATGTTTGTTTGTTTCTGCCATATTTACAATGCAGGACAAGAAAATAGCAATATTTTGTCCAGTTGTACACAAATATTCTTTGCATATTATTTTATTTATATACGCTATATTTAATTACACAATTAGTGCACCGAATATTTTTTAATGTTATATATTAATGGATATTTCGCAACATTACGCATTTATCGCAACTAACATCAAGAACACATAATTACAAAATAAATATAGCGTTCTTACATTCCCAAGTTTTCTATGTGACTAATTAAAAATGATTTATGTCGAAATGCGGAAAGCATTTAAGTAATAGGAGACAAAATTATTATAAAATTGTAAAGGGAACAAAGTAACTAAGAATTTTAATCGACACAATGTACGAATTGTTGCACAATCTGAGAAATGCATGTCAGCAGAAATTAAACGATTTTTGCGAAAAGTCGTCGCGAAAAGGAGCGAAGGTGATCCAATTTTTTATTAACGTTTTGGTAACGATCTAACACTTCAAGTGTTTATAATTATAATATCGCCGTGCCGGATTCTTTCACTTTTATCCATAACTGATAGTATAGCCCATAGACAGCATCAGCGTCTCCTTAATTGCCGGATGCAGTTGGCGTTCAATGTATCTCGTCAGTGCTTGGCTGGCACCTTGCAAGAAGACGTCTTCCATCTCCCTCGTGATGTACTCCTTCGATTGCCAACTCCTGTTCGGCTCCTCTGAGTCTATAGGGAACAGATTGTCGTCTATCACGAGCTCTCTCACCTCCCGCGATACATTTTGCGGTGGCTCCTCGTTCCCGAAACTGTCGGTCAGATTGAGAATTTTAGTGAAATTTGCAGGCCTCTCCGTCGGTTTACGTCCATTTATCAAAGCGTCTGCAAAGTCCCGCGGCGTGATGACCATTGCATACCGCGACACCGAGCGTCTCCGGCGTGGCGATGATTTAGTGATCCAGGAATTCTTCCTCCATACACCGAAGTTTGTCTCCGGAGCATGCGAATAGCGCGGATGTCGAGTTTCGTTCGGTATGACAATGTCCATCTCTTCGGCGCTGCTCGCCAATTGTCTCGGTTCTGCCGCATCGTACTTGTCGTTCAGAGGCAACGACAGTGTCGGTGTCACCTAGAACAAGTAAAAAAAACATGCATTGCTGGCCAAAAATTTGAAATTAAATATAAAATTTAAATAAAAATAAAAATTATAAAGACTCCAATGATAAAATATCAAATTGAATATAAAAAGACAGAGGAACCAATACAATTCGTACTAACAAATCTATTTTAAATAATGTGTACAAGTAAATAAATTAGTTTACTTGCATTATTTAGCTTACTTTGTTGATGGTAGCTGAGTGATATGGTGGCCATTTATCCTGTCGTTTGATTTGCTTGTCGATGCGCGTAGAACGGCAGCCATACGCATAAATCGACGCGAACCTGGGCTCTAGGAAGCTCGATTCCGTGCGTATACGCATCTGGCCACGTCCACGAGCGATCGGGCTGGTGAGAAAGTCTATTCCCGCGCGTCTCAGGCGCAACGTCATCCTGCAAGACTCGGCGGAGATCAGAGCGCGACGATCTCGCGGTACTAGAGAGACCATCCCCGATACCGACAAGTCGTTGAACACGACACGCGTCCTTAAAGAGGTGCGGTCGGGATCATATACGCATTCCTCCACTCGTGCCCACTGACTTCCGGGCTCCTTCGTGTTCTCCGGAAGCTGCGAAATGGTTTTCAGTTTGTTCGACTTCAATAACTTTTCAAATATTAATGTTCACTTCTTAATGAAAAAAATATTCTCAGAATATTTGACGATATTTTCAAGAATTTTTCATATTTTAAATTCATGAAGATTTCTGAAAAAGATACTTTAAACTTCTTGGGAACAAAGCTTTTACAAGCTTTTACAAGCTTTGTTTAAAAATTGGAATGAAAAATCTTCGAATTATTTTCAAACTTAATTTGAATTCTTGTACGATTGAATTGTGTAGTTGAGAATTCAAAAAGAAGAAGGGATTTTTACGTTCTCCAATTTTCTTGGGCAATCTTGCATACTGTAACTGTATGGCTAATAATCAGATATATTCCAAATCTAAAATTAAGGCAAATACTTTTTTTAAAAAATAAGAAGAGATTAAATCTATTTCAAGTAAATTTCAAAAGGAAGAGAGAAATCTCGACGTTTGAAGAGAACATCACCTTCACGGCCATACGAGAGACGGACATTTCCAGGGGGGCGGAATGTAGCTCGCGTTGATACGACGTTCCGGCCTCTTCTTCGTCCAACTTGTTTCTTCTAGTGGAATCCCTGTGCAGTGCGTCCAAGGCGCGCTCCAATCGTCCACTGCACGCATCCCAATCGCTGATACCGGTATACGCGAAGCCGATCGACAAGAACTTAAATAACCAGATTGCCGAGTGTCTGAACTGCATCACCTGCGACAAACATTACAGTTCCATGCATTATAATGCGGCGTAAAAAGAAAATTTGCGAATTTAATTAGCGGCAAGTGTAATTAATTTTCTAATTAAGTTTCTAATTTTTCGCAACCGATCGCTGGTGATAATGACACGACAGGAAGAGTATGTTTCCTCATAATTAGGGATCAAGTTCAGTATGCGCTTGAAAATTCCGAATTAAATCTAATAATCAAGTTTAATTTTTCAGGATTCAAATAGGAAATAATATTTCATACATTGTACTCGCGATCCTGACTAGGTAGATTTGAATTCTATTGCTACGCGTAATTAACGCCGTATCAATCGAAATTTCGATGTATTTTCATTTGTAGAACGACGATTGCGGGAGGGTTCTATATGCGTCCGCCTATGTCGCGCCATTAAATTATCTCCGAAGGCATATCCTGTAGAAACTCGGTGAACTCGAGGCGCCGAAACAGAGCATGAAAGCGTCTCCATTCCGCCTGTCGCCAGCAACAATCGAATTGTGTGAAACTAGGAAGTATGATCTTTCGGGCGGCTCATTAACGTTAATTGTCACACGCGACGAAGCGATATGAATCTGTTAACGTCATCTTTGGCACAATCGGCACTCTGGAAAAGCGGAAGAATTAAATCAATATGAGGTTTAATTAAGGAAGACTTTTATAATCAGGAAATACCGTTCTCGCTCTCTCTTGATTTTAATTAATAAAACGTTTACACGTATAGTTAAACTCCATGCTAAACCAAAATCTAACGCCTCTAGGACAAAAGTACCTAATTTTCCGACTGGCTAACATCTCGCAATTGATCACCTGCGTTATATGCGCCATGCATTATACTCCCGCCACTGTTTACGACCTGTACAGGCGAATTAAGTTGCGAGACTCTACGACGTTAGTATGGCGAAATTGCATTGTTCGCCCTTGTATGCTAATGCAGAATCCAGACTCCATTCATCCCGCTGCGCCATCCTCTCGCGCTCCGTTAATCATTTTGGCCGCGTTCAACAGATATTTACGTAGTACAGTTGGGCAATTCGCTTCCCTAACTTCCCATTACGTTACTATCGAAAACACTGTAAGGAGTCCAAAATGTATACAGGATTTCCTATGGCTCGCGTATTCCTTATCAGTGTATCTCGCAACTCGCGAGAACTTTCGTTCTCGTGTGTAACAGAATACAAGTAATTTCGCAGACTTGAAGAGATTTCTTTATTAAGCCTGTCGGTGCTTGGCTCGACCGCATGTATTTTTTTTTCACAAGACGTTAATAGTATATACAATTTTGCTTACATATATATTTTTTTAAATTGAAATGTAAATTCAAGATAGATTTCAACAAAAGGCGGATTGTTACCAAACATCTCTACTTCTTAACGCAATTTTCTTCACGGGATTTCCAAAATCTTGATAGCAAACAAATTTTTTACAATTTATTCAAATACACATTTGAATTGTAATAAAAAAAATTGTAATGTTTTTCCTTTTTAAATGCAGAGAAATAAAACCGGAAGAAGAATGTTAAAAATTTTGGATAAAGACAAATTTAAACATTCTAACACGCAAGTTTTTAATATTTCTTTTTTCAATAGTGCAGAAATTTCGGTCGCGACGCCCCTTAAATTATCTGCAACTTAAATTTGACTGAAAGTGCTCTCACGCTGTCGGGAGATACCTCTATTTTCTCTCCCGGACACTTTTGTCGCTCTGATTGCCACAGCGCGTACATACATACGTGCTTTCGCCGTACATCGTAAATTCGAATTTGCGACTCGCCGGAACGCCTGCGGGAATAATTCCGGAGGGAGGATCGTTTTGCTGCACTTACTTGGCGGAATATTCGGATCGTCTCCCGACGACGGCGGCGGCGGCAGGTACGTCAAGCTGGGTGCCCGTGGTGCACGCAGGCAAAATCGCTCCTCGCGCCTCTTCGCGCCGAGACATCGAAGAACAATGAAAGTGCTGGCGGGCGCGCACCTCTCGGACACGCATCGCGGCGATTTCCCGGCGACGGGGCTCCAATCCTTTCCTCTCGGCGGGCCCGCGTTGCGCGCGGCTACTGCGCGCCGCCGAGCGAGAGACGCGGGGTAAAAGGTAAAACGGGCCTCGCCGCGAATGTAGGACGGACCGCGGAGCTAATTAGCAGATAGAACACTTACGGGACTGCTATTAGGCCGATCCATCCAGTTATACGATCTCCAGTTTGCAAAATTCTGCTTGCGTAACTTTGCCCTGCAACACGAAAAATATTTAAAATCTTGGAAAATGCATACATATGGATGTATGTATAAAATATATATTATGACAGACATATACAAACACAGAGTTGGTAAAAATTAAATATAAAAAAATGAATTTAATTATACAAATCGTGTTGTATTATATTCAGATTAATATAATTTTTTTTTTTATAATAAAATATGAATGTATAGAAAAGATCTATCTCATTGGAACTTTAATAGAGGACTCTGATTGGAAATAAAATTAATAATGGCATTGGTTATTAAAGATCGACAATCTTATAGAAGTTGGCGCGATTGTTAAAATTGAGATATTATAATATTAATTTTATGATTTTCAATGGCTTGATTACTGACGAGATACTATTAAGATCATTCTACATTAATCGCAACATTGACAATATATTATTATTTAATAATATTATTAAAGACCAATCCGGATAAATTTTCGTGATCATGAAAGGAGCCTGCCCAGGTAGAACAAAAATTATGACATCAAAATAAGAATGCTAAAACAGCGATAAAATGACATAATGACATTTTGGAGTCATTATGTCATTTTATCGCTGTTTTGACATCATTGTGATTTCTTGTTCTACCTGAGTACAATAGCGAGCCCGGAGGTAATTGAAGAATATTGACATTATTGATATTCTGGCTATATCGAAAATAAATCAACGAGTGTTTTGACAAAGAATATAGACGAGAATATACTCTTTGATTTTAATTCTACGAGATTTAATTCATATCGAGGTGTCGTTCGTTCCTCGAAACGAATACCTCGCGCGATTTATCCATAAAAACTAAAAGGGAGAATAGGAGTATACTAGATTAATGTTTCGGTCTCGATCTAACGATAATTATTTCTTGAAGAACAATTAAATTTCAATGTGTTGTGCTTTGGATTTTTCGTTAATTCGGAAATAATTAAGCCGTCGCTTTCTCATCGACAGCGCGGATTGCGCGATTTACATGACGGACTATGCGGATTAAATGATTTAAGTAACACAGTAATACAGTGATGTTTAATTACACTTGCATTTCGCGAAATTTATGCGCTCGAATTACTATTTATCGAATTACGTGTAAGCAAAGTATGTCTCGAGTGAACGGGCAGCGATCGCTCCCGTACGTCGCATTATTTCTTAAAACGCGATCGCGACACACATTCATACGCACACGCACATGTACAAGTGAACAAATCCGTCGCTTAAAAATTCGCGATTGAATGTGAATTCGGCGTAAATTTCCTTCTCGACATTTTGAACCGTTTTGAACGCTTCGTAGCGGTTAAGGTTTTGCGGCTCGGCGACGCTCGGCAATCTTCGGCGGCGCTCGGCGACACATTTGGCGGCTCGACGCGTTGACTTATCAGTTGAGCACGTCGACCGCCGAGCACCCGGACAGCGGAATGCGTTGAATCGATCGTGTAGTTTCTAGAAATGTAAAAAAAATGAAAAATTTCGCTCAAAACTCAAGAATTACAACCAGTATACTACCAATATACTACCTGGGTGTCAATCACGTAATTTTCAAAAACGTGAAAGGTGAAAAGTTACGCGTGAACTCGAGGATTACAACCAATAGAATTGTTGCATTTACATCGAACTTTTCACCTCTCACGCTTCCGAAGATCACACGATCGGTATTCTTCAAGTATTCAATCAAATTCGCTATTTTGTAATAAGTTTACAATTTCAAAACCGCCTTAAGTACAAGATCTGCTCTTTTCAGCTGAACTTTCTGCACCGTACATCTCTCCTCGTTTTTCCTCCAGCGTCAAAGAGAGAAAGAGAAAGGACGAACGGGGTGCAAGAAGTTCAACCACGCAGAACCGTCGCTCGCGTCGCGAAATTCGATTGGTGGACGCGTCCCGCGTCGCTCTACCGGTCGCCGGTCAAGGCGGAGGAGCGCGGAGGTTACGCGGGCCCGCGCGCGGACGAGGACGAGGCCGTCGTCGGAGGCGCATACTCTATGGCGACGGAATAAGAACGCGCAAAGCCCCGAGCAACGAAGCGCGGCGAACAGGCCGAGTGGACGTTCGTGGGCCATCGCTTCGCCGGTATCGATTCGCGCGCCCGCGGTACTCCGCCTGGTTTCCCCGTCCGGCTGGCCGGCGCTCCCGTTCTCCCCCCCCGCGAGTCCGAGCGCGCGCGCGGGCCCCGCACCGACCGGACCGTACCCGCCGCGACCGACCGACCGACCGAGCGGCCAGCACGCGTGCGGGTGCCGTTATGACGGATCCGCGCGTCGCCGCGCACCGCACGCGATTCGGCAGCGACTCGACGTCGTGCGGCAGCAGCCCCTCGCGCGCGAACGGCGGACAACGGCCCGGGCGAGCAATGGCGCGCCGGGATGCCAGCAGCGAGTAGCAGCCCAGCTGACCGCGCCGGTACGTGGTGGACAACATGGTAGCACGCAGCGGCCGCGCATCACCGGGAGGCGATACGACGACGGCGTTTCCGCATACGTGAGTTTACCGGACCGGCGGGACGGCGGAGGAGGTGGTGGAGGGAGGAGGGAGGCTTAGGCTACGATGAGTGCTGACAGTCATGATCAGACGAAGCCCTGCAAGACACCCGCGAGAAGCGACGAGGAGAGCGCGTTCGACGGTAAACGGATCAAGAAGGAGCGCGGCGACGTCTGCGTGGAGAATGGCGACGCCGTCCCGGCGGCGCCCGCGGCCGCCGTCCTCGAGAAGCGGCCGCCACCGGCCGGCAGATACGCCTCGAACGGCTTCCACGGGGACGCCGACCAGCTGCAGGAGCTCGTCGCCGTCAAATTCACGACCCTGGCCAACCACGGCACGAAGCAGGACAAGATTCGGATTATGATAGAGGATGGCATTAGGTTAAGACGAGCTTTTTTTTTCTTCACCCTTCCGCGCGAGTCGCGACTCGCGTGCTCTTCCCGTTGTGAGACTTTCCTTTGAGATTTATAATTCATGGGATTAATATGTCACGTGTCATCTGCCTTTCTTTCTTGTTTCCATCATGGTAAAATAGTCTCAGCGAAACGTTGAGAATATGCTAACAGTTTACCAGCAGATTGGCATTCACCAGTCTATATTAATCTCACGTTCTGTCAGTTAGAGTCTGACAACGGACTGCCAACAAAAGTTGAACAGAGTTGTTGTTCCATTCATGTTGGAACGTATCATTTAAATAGTTACAGAATGGTGGATTTCACTGGCAAGATTCTGCATGTTTCGTTGGTTGATTCTATTACGTTTCTACCGATATTCTGCTGACAAAATTTGCAGTCGTGCTCTCTTTAAAATTTTATTTAGTTTTTAAATGGTCTTTTTATTTAAAATTCCTTGTACGTATGGCAGCAAGATTAGGAATTGAATTTAAAGCTTTTGCTCGACTGTTCTACTATTAAATTGTTCGATGCTATTACTATCACTTTAATATTGTGTACCACGTCCTGTTGAGTAATATTGCCGTTGCATATATAGATATTATCTAAACAAAACTTTAAATTTATGTTTAATGTAATAAGTACTTGGAGATACTTGGATCATGGTTCTATCATTAATATATTTTTAACTATTTTTAACTATTAACTATTAGACACTTGTATCTGATAGTTTATCTAAGAATTATACACTAATTAAATGCTACGGAGCTCTAATTTTAATATGCATATTCCTTATTACTGATATATGATATTGACTTTAACAAAACATTACTACATAAGTATTTATTTTTATATATGATATTAACTTTATTACATATATTTGGACATTAGAATTTTTAAGTATTTTTATTCAAAGAATAGAATAGAATACTTTTTTTAAAAATACAATTTATTTATTACCTTTTCGAAGAAGAACCTATTCAAAGAATATTTGAAAAATCATAAAAATGTTTAATGTCTACTTCTTTGCAGATTTTATTAGTTTAACAAATTGTTTCCATTATACATGAAGTCTGATCCATTAATGAAAAAATGTCATTAAATATTTTACATTCGCGGTATCTGTTAGTGTACTTAACATTTTTACATCATTGTTTAGCTTCGCTCAGAATCAATAATATATGCCTTTTTTTTTTATTGTAGCGAAGAATCTAAAGCACACGTGAACGAGATCTTCTCGCAGGTGGAACGACTTAAGATAGAAGAAAAGCTATTGTTGTACCTGAAACTTCCGTTGCTGCTGACAAACCCGAGTGGGACCGTCGATCCGTTGAGGCAGCCGCTAAATCCATTAGGAAATCGCTATGAAATTCATCAGACCATCATGTGGATTAAGACTCATTTAGAAGAGGACCCGGATGTATCTTTACCGAAGCAAGAAGTGTACGATGAATACAAGTAAGTTTCTTCACCATACATAACGTACAAAATGCAGAGGGGAGAAATTTTTAGAATTATGGATGCAGTAAGAATTTACCTCGCGATATTTTACTCGTTTTTCCTATTTAATCTAAGTGTCAAGTTAAAGCGAGAAATTAAATAAAGGAGATGGATATCTGTTATCCATTTATAATGAAATTTTACAAATATTGATTTTTCATTGTTTCTGAATCTATCTATTTATAGGTATCTCTTTTTTAAAAACATTGTATACGATTTTTCTTTTTAGCATGTATTGTATAAGAAATTCTATGAAGCCGTTGTCGACGGCTGATTTTGGAAAAGTCATGAAACAAGTGTATCCGCGAGTGCGCCCTCGTAGACTGGGCACACGGGGCAACTCTCGTTACTGTTACGCTGGTATGCGCAAGCGAATTAAATTGGATCCTCCGACACTGCCAAAGATATCTGGCTCTGAAACTGTGAGTGGCAAATGATATATTCTATAATTTTTGCAGTTATTTTATCGATAAAACTTTTCACTATTTTATTTCGGAAAATTGCTCACCTCTTCTCTCTTTTTCTTTTTTAATTTTTGCTACGTTTTAAAGCAAAACTTAGAGCATTGTGTTTATTTCTTTTACCGCAAACTACTTCCTTTTTAAACGCTTTTGTAAACATAGACAAACATATCTGATGTGCAAATATGTAACATTTAATTCATAAATTCAGGAGGAACATTCAGAGGAAAATATCACTGAGGAAATGCTAGGCGCTGCATCTACATTGATAAGGGAATGGGCGGAGAAAATGTTGGGCCTGAAATTTCCAAATTTGAGTGCCTTAGCGCGGCATCTTGTTGATAATTTTCGTGTCGATACTCGGTCTCTGGCTGCTGTATGCATTCTTGCAACTTCGGACCAGCACGATGCTTCGTCTAATAAAGGTGAGCGACATTAGTTTTATAAGATACATCTTTTTATATATTTTTTTGCAATTAAATCATTCCCAATTTTTAATTGTTAGAAGTGATCTCGGATTTACCAACAACGCCTGTAAGCGGTAAGCCTGCTAAGCTTCGAGAGGCTCAGTTGCAATTGCAACGTAAGCTTCAGCAACGCGAGCATATAAAAGATCAGAAGCATCGTTGTTCCGATTCCATTGTACAGGTATTCAATACAATGTTATAATTTAATTGATGCGAAAATGTGTAATACTTTTGCATTCAGAATCTAATTAATTTTTTTTTGCACAGAGCAAAGAAAAAGTCGACAGTAAAGGAAATGTCAGCAAAGGATGCAAGAAGGTCAAGTCCAACCAGTCACCTCAAGGTACAAATGCAGCAGCAACAACAGTGGTCGCACAAAACTCACTGGCAAAATTGAACTTATCTACTATAGTCTATAACCGGCAAAGAAAGGTATCGAAAACAATCAACAGCAATCAACAGCAGCAACAAACTTGCAATGTCTCCCAAGAGTCTAACTGTGATAACCTAGTGGTACAATCGCGCGACGACAGACAGAGTAATAGCAACCTTAGAGTAATGATGAGTGCGCAGCGCGATGTCAAAGGTAAAAATTCCAGGAAACGTGCCAATAATCCAGTTGTAGCACAGCAGCAGCAGGAGCCCAGCCCTGAGAAACAGACGAAGCTCACGGAGGAAAGTCCAGAGCATTCCAACGCTTTGTTACCCAAGTTAGCGTCTATTCAGCGCGCCGGCAAGATATCAGTGATACTAGCTAGCAATTCAAAATCTATCAAGTGCAAAGCAGTTGAGGCTGCGGACAGTCAACTTGCTAAAAACTGTGATATTGACTCGTCAAAGTCGAGTTGTTCCACTATCGGCAACGTGGTGGAAACGTCCTCGGGACTACTCACGAGGGACCAGATCCGCCTTCTGCAGGAGACGCCGGTCTTCAAGGACGGGAAGGTTCGCGACATTGACACGGATGCCTTGGACGATTATTTGAACGGCGGAAACAATTCACAGGAGCAGGAGGAGGAGCTGCTACAGTATTTTCAGCAGAGCAGCTCGTCCAGCTCCGACGTGGAGACGAGCGTCGTTGGTTCCGACGCCGAGCAGATCTCTCGGTCGGACAAAGTGTCGCAGCTGCGATTGATATTGCAACAGAATCTGAAGGCGCCCGTTATCGCCACCGATCTGACGCCCGTGGCCGTCGTGCGGCAAAATGTTCCCGAGAGCGTTGTGGAGAAGCGGGACCCCGTGCAGAAACATAATCTCATACTCCCGACACTTCTGAATCATCCCAATCCGGGTAACACGCGACGTCGCGTCAGCTTCGAGACCAACGTCGTCGAGCATGTCCAGGAGGCGGCAACGCCGACTGTAGCCAATACTGTGCCACAGAGTCCAAATACGCGACGCAGAATATTTAACTTCACCCCGATCTCACCCGGACCGCATTCCCCCATTAACGGCCGCGCGTCCAAGTCGAACTCGGCGAACGCGAGCCCGTTCGTATCTCCGCGTAACACCCCGGTGCCGAGGTCGCGCAGTAACCTGCAGGCCGGCAGCTTCCGTGCGCGCGGCCAAAAGACGCTCTCTCGTTCCATCTCGTGCAGCGTGCCGTATACCATCAAGACGACGGCAACGACGGGCAACTTCATCGTGCCGACGTCGAGCGGAGCGGAACACGCGCGGCAAGTGCTGACGGTGGCAACGACCAAGTCGTCGGAGGTAAAGACTGAAATAGAATACAAAGCTCGATTAGATCCAAGTCCAACTAAATTTTTTGACAATGATAAAGAATTTATATATACAAATCATGGTTCATCTGTATATAGTTAACGAATGTAGGTATTTATGCGACATAGTATTTAATATATAATATTCATCTTTAGGTGAATAGTTGGTTAAATAAAGTATAGATCGAAACGGATAATTTTGTTGCGAGTTGTATTATATTTTCAATACATTATATCGCGTTTGTATTAGTCGGTATGTTCTCACTTTAATTTTCTTAAAAGCAAAACTAGCTTTATATTATTTAATTTTATTAAGAATAAAAGAGCAATTAAGAGATAATTATTTTCTCTTTGCAAGAGAAAGACCAGATTAAAAACACATTTGAAATGTATATACATGTTAGGCTTTTCGATAAAAGAAATTATAAAATGTTTCTCTGATGCAGGTTCTAAAGGGACCACCGTACAATGCGTTTCTGGACTTTACACCTCAGAAACAATTGCTAATCAATTACCCGACTCAAGAGAATCTGCAGGAGATCAAGAATGCCTATCAAAAAGGTCAGCCACCTCCACCCGACCAGGAGATCACGGAGCTTCTCGACGCTGGTAGACACCTGAGCAATGAGCAATTATTCTACAGGTCGCAATCGGTGCCGTTGCACAGGATGGTAAATCCCATGTCCTTAATGTCCCCGATCTCCACGCAGCCATGCTTGTCATCGGTACAGAGCCAAAGCTTCAATCCGTCGACGAGCAGTTCCGTTGCGCCTACCCCGGTACCGAGCGAGTACAACGACTTCGGTTCTTCCATCGGGCAGGAGGGCACGTATCTGTTGGACGACACGAACTTCATGTCGGACGAGCAGCAATTCTTGATGACGGACAAGGGAATCACGTCCGAGAACATTAACAACATTCTTACGATTCTGGACGAGGGGGGCCAGCCGAATTTGCAAATGCTGTCCGAACAGACAACGGAGGAGACGTTGAACAATACGATTGTTCTCGACGCTCTGCCGAATGCCAATTTAAATCTGTCGGAGGAGGATATGTTGGATCCGTCGAGCATCCTCGCCGACGCCGGCGGTGTCACGCTGCAGAAGATAATGCAGTCGCGATCGTATCCGAACACGCCGTTGCCGGCGCCGGTGTCCGCGTACACGCCCTCGTATACGGAGGACAGCAACGGCTCCAGGTCGTACCCGTCGACGCCTCTGCATACGCTGCAGTCCCAGGAGGTGTACCAGGACCCGGGCGAGCCGATACTGTCCAGTCCCATCCTTAATTCTCTCAGTTTACAGGGCGACGCGAGAAACGTCGCTGTCGTTACCGTGACCGGCGCCGCGGCCGGCGCCGATGTCGACATCGTCGCTGCCGCTTCTTCCAACAGTCTCTGCAGAAACGTCACCGATCTTTTGGAGGCCAGTTTTCTCGGCGAGGCCGACGCGGAGACGGACGATCTGGATCCCCTCGGTAGTTTTGACGGCCTGCAAGATATGGACTCGTTGACGCCGCTGTTCAACGAGGTCACGGAGCCTAATCGCTGAGACCATCTCTTCGGTCTATCGTAATTTTCGCATTTGCACAGGGAGAGGTGTGATAAAAATTATAGACTGTTTTGGGTCCGGTGGTTCTCAATCGTATTATCTCATAGACCACTTTAGAGTAATTGAGAGGCGGTTAGAAGCAAGATATATAAGTGAATTTTTAATAAGGATTAAGATATTATTATTCCAATTTTAAGATGTAGACTAATTCGGAATCTTGCGTATCTACGTATGTAATTTGATCATACATTTTCAAATATTTTAATTATTTTTTACTACAAATTGTGTATATAGATTTCTTATAGAAGACATTATTTCAGCTTATAGTAAATTATATTTTGACATATATATTTACTATCCAGGCTGTACCGACGACTGTCTAATCTTCATCGCAATAAAAAAGTAGTATCGAAATGTACGAAGACTTTGAAAAATTTGCGAGATTTTTTAAAAGGTACATGTTTTTAAATTATTAAAGATTATACATCGTTAAGCATATGATATATCATTAAACAGGAATGTTTGTTTTTTTTTCTACGTGACTTTGTTTTCTTCCTCGGTAAAGCTTTTGATCCCCTTCGCAAAATCGAATTTGAAATGTAAATTTTATTCCGATCTACGAAATACTTGATACGAGAGTGTAACTTGAAATAACTTTTATATTTTGATACCTTTGTGTACTTCAGACATCTCTGTAAAATCGAACTTACACACTTCTTGTGAAGTGGTTCTTAGGAGATCGAGCGATCAACGAGTTTATAATTCGACATCACAGCATATTTTTTGTACGTTGATTAAAATTTATCAGTTTTTATTATACTGTTTCAATTTCACCGTCAAACGATTCACTTACGTTTAATTGACATCTAATTATTATTTCATTGAACACTTAGCCATCTGACGAGATACGACAACTAGGGAAAGCAGTAAAAAGAGTATTTAAAGAAGTTTCATTCTGTATTCCGAGAGCGAGGAGACTAATTTCTTTACACGACATTTAATTACTTTATACGAGACCTAATCGTGCAATCTATACATGGGTGAGGTTCATTCAATGAATTATGTGAATATTAGCTTCCAGGTGCTGGAAGGGTTGAGAACCACCCGTGCGACTTTATCCGCCAAAAAGAATGAGATACAAAAATGCGCCACACTGCCAGTAATGTTCCCCTGACGATTTCGGGTTATTACGAGCGAGGCGAGCGAGGATGCTAAAAAACTCAATTTAACTGACATCGAATTAAGCGATAGTACGAGCGAGACGTGAGTAGCCACTCCGCCACGAGCGTTTATGAGCGACGGAACACGATATTAGAATGCGACGTATTTACTAAACGCACAAGTACTTTAGGTAGGGATTAATCTTGATATAATCGTGTAAGCAGGATCGAACCTATGTAGCTTAATTCCACAATTTAAAATTCAAGTTCAAGTAGCTGTACCCATGATATCGCGTGTTCACGAGAAAAAGAGAAAAAAAAAGAAAGATACTCGTGCTTTTGAGAAAGAGATGCTCGTTGGCGAAAAGATCGAAGACGGACGTCGATCGCTTTCTGTCGATCACCAGGAGAGACCCGGGACACTTGCCACATGCGGTTGTGTGTGTATATGTGATTCGTTATAAATGTGCGTGGATGTTGGATCTGTATGGACAATCAGTAGCCGTAGTCACATCCGAGAAGCGACTTATTCAGGTATACCGCTTAATTAAGTTGCGATTTTCCTCGTTTTCTTTTTTTTGCTCGATTTTTGCTGGCAATCTGACTATCAGATTCCGTCGGTCGATATCATTCAGCTGCAATATCTTGCTCGGCTGGCGAATCGCTGGCGTATCTTCCTCTTGATTAGAGAAAAATAAAAAGTAAGTTGAATCGAGATTGAAGTTAATCTCCATTGATAGATGTGGACGTAATTGAAAATAATCTTGTTAATTTGATAACAGTATTAATGAAACGATTAACATTTTATTGAAAGAACAGTATTTCAGTTTTTCATTAATACTGTTAAAAAATTATTTATTTTTAATTATACTGCTGTTACTACATCTCTTTTTGGTGCATTTATATCTCATACATCATAAAAATGTGGGATTTTTATGTTTCTCAGTATAATAAAATAGTCAAATATTTTCGACTATATTTCTATAAAAAAAAAACAAACATTTGGATTGCGATATAGAAAACCAGAAAAAGCAAGAAATAGATGAAATTAACTTTTTTCGGCTCTTATAGATAGTGTGCTTTTTGTTGAATTACACAATTTGAAAAAAATGCATCTTGTTTAACTAAAAAAGTGAGACAAATTTTTTTAATTTTTCTCAAGAACCATCAAATGTATAGCGATTCAAATAATTGCGAGAATAAGTATTTTTCTGGTTATTCATAACATTATTTTTCTGTGATTATACGCGCAAGAATTCTCGGATCCTGAGTTCTCCGAAATAGCGTAAAGTGGGGGAAAGAGATGTCACGGTTGAGAAGGTGCGCAAAAATGAAATATAATGGGCATTTTACTTTAATTTTATTTGTTTTTGTCAAAAAATTGCGCGGCGTAAGACGATATTTTTGGGCGATAAATCGAACGATGTATCTTGTAACATACATTGAATTTGCTTTACATTTCTTTTGACCTTTGAGATATGAATTTATAACGACAAAGCCACAATTAGAAACGTGAACGAAGGAAGAGATCGATCGTCCCATTAATATCGACGTGCCAGGAAGAGACGTTCGTCCTTGTCGGGGACTTAAAGACTCATCCGGGATCGTTCGATTCTCCAAGAAATCTCTCTCCCAACTTTATTTATCTTGTTATGTAACATCGCGGTTGGCAGGGCCCACTCAGACGATAGAAAAAAGCAGCGTCGTGCAGCTTGGTGCGCACAAGGCGCAAGACGATTACACTTTGCTTTGTAAATAAAAATCCTCTTTTTTTTTTTAGAACGAATCAGTCATTTGTAAATTGTAATTTTCCTCTTGCACTTTATATTGATTCTATTCTATGCATTCTATCCATAAACTCAGCGATGACGGTATCTCGACTCGCATGTGTTGTAGAATAATTAAAAGTGAAAAACATTTTTTTTTAATAACTGTTTTTTGCATATTTAGAGATCAAAATTCTTTAAAGATAACTTAGTAAAATTAGTAAGGAGACTGTTTCATATTCAGTGTAGATTAACTTTAATTTTGATTTAAGTTATTATCTTTTTCTAATTCTTAGAATTATAAAAAGATGAAAAGTAAATTAATTAATTAATTTTCTAATTCTTAGAATTAAAAAAAGATGAAAAGTAAATTAAATCAAGATTGAAATTAACCCGCATTGATAAAAATGGACATTAGACGAAAATTTTATGATATTTAATATATTTTACAATTGTGCATTTAGATTTTTTTAATGCGTTTTTATTTCTCAAAAATTTTAAAATTTTAGATGACTTTTATTTACTATTGTCTTTTGAAATGTTATTTTAGAAAAATGCGCTGGTAACACGCATGCAATGTTTCATAACAATTCGCTCTGAATTATATACTTTATAAAATAAGGAAGAACATTCCCAATTGCATGCGTGTATAATATTTATTTAAACCTCGGGCCGACGGTTTAAATCGAGTGAATTGGCGCCATGTTGGATGTAGTTTTATTCGAGCGAATGTTTACTTCCAGATGGCGCAACGGTCACCTGTCATCAAAATACAGGGTGTCTCACAGACCATCGCTGACGCAAATAAAAAAAATACAAGAATATAAAAAAATATCCATCGTGAACTTCTTGACTGTACAAATCTTACATATCAAGAATAATTGTAGACGTATTAGGCGGCTTACGAAAACGAAACGCTCTCGTTTCGCTCTTTCGATGTTTCTCCCAACGCGACGTTGGATTTGTGGAACGCCCTGTACGTGGAGACTCGCCGAGCCGAGCTTCGCCGTGATTGGCCGGCGAGACGTATTTCAAGGATAGAGGTCAGTGTGTCTTCAAGGTTCCGAGAAAAATAAAAAGTATTGACAAAGAGTCCGCAAGCTATATATATTTTCGATCGCGCTGGGCTTCACAAAACCAATGAAGTCTCATCGCGTGTCGCTGGTCATCCGATCGTGACGACGCAACGTGTCGAATTGATCGTAATACACGGCGTCGCTTTTTATCGGCACGATAATACGTGGCTTGTTTACTGCGACGGTGAAGTGTAGCTGCGTTTTCGATCACGAATTTCGGGATTCCGGTTTTCGACAAAATGCTGCGTGAGTATTATACACACACACACACAAAAATCTGTCTCCTCAAAGATTAGTCCTTGATCCTCCCGGGTTCAATAAACTCACCAAATTTAGAATCTACTCCAAAACGATTTCATATTTCTCAAGTGCGTCGTTCTTTCAATTTTTCCGTTCGACGAAAATGACAAATAGCGGCCGGCTTTTGTTTTCCACATTGTGCACGAATAAGATAACAAGAATTATGACTAAAAATAAGTGAAATAAGATCGATATGTGAATACGTGACTAAGTAGGGACAAAGGTCATTTTCGGTCCGGGCTGGATGATCTGACAATATTTCTGTGTGAATTTTTCACATTAATTTTCAATTCAGTAAATTGCGCGCCATTGGTAAAAAGATTGTTCTTTAAAAAGTTCTTTCAAAAAAGGGTAATTATAGTTTTTATGTATTTATCTGTATTTTTAACAATTTTTGAATACGTATTTCTCTATTATATCAACTTTTATTTTTTTCCTGTTGTAATTATTGTTAGAAAACAAAAGCTTGAAAAAATGCGGGAAATTTGTGGCTGCAGATCAAAAGTGTTTCATCTCTTTAACAAAACATATTTCAAATTCTTTTTTTTCAGTCTCTTGTTCTATTACTTTGCTGTCTTTAGGGCAAAGTGAAATAAAAGAAAATGCTGTCCATATTTAACAAAAAAAAATACATTGATGTAAGATAAATGAAATGAAGAGATAATTTATTTTATTAAAACTAAGATTCTTGTCAAAAAATAATAATACAAAAAATATTTTACTATTTTATCTTTCTATCACAACAGCACATGCATTTTGTTATTTGTATCATGATACTTGAAGCTTGACATATTTTCTGAAGAGAGACACTTTCATGAAAGAAAAGAAAAGATACAAGTTTGCATTGAAGTAGAAACTAAGAAAAACTATTTCAAGATATTAATATATTGCATTGTTCACAGGAATTGTGCCAATATTTTTGCTTCTGGCCATCTCAGGAATCATTGCGCAAGATTCCACGCCATCGACGTTTAATCAAGACACCGACTGGCAGTCAGCTACTTCGGTTTACGATTTCCATGCAAACGATATCCGTGGCAATGATGTTCCATTGGACAAGTATCGTGATCATGTACTTATCATTGTCAACGTTGCCAGCAACTGCGGTTTAACGGACACCAATTACAAGCAACTCCAGCAGCTGTATGACAAATACAGCGAAAAGGAAGGCTTGCGAATTCTCGCGTTTCCTTCTAATCAATTTGCTGGCCAGGAGCCGGGCACTTCTGAGGAAATAATGAACTTCGTGAAACAGTACAATGTTACTTTTGACATGTTCGAGAAAATTGACGTAAACGGAGATAATGCCCATCCACTGTGGAAGTGGCTACAGACGCAGAAAGATGGTTTCATTACCAACAGCATTAAATGGAATTTTACCAAATTTATTATAAACAAGGAGGGTAAAGTGGTGGAAAGATTCTCTCCGAAAACTGACCCGTTGAGCATGGAGGATACATTGAAAAAGTATTTTTAAATTCTGACATACTTGCTTTCCTTTCCTCTATCCTATCCTTTCTATTTGCATATTTCTAATAATTCTCCTTTTTATTTAGTTTAGAAATATATAGTTATATGTATGCATAAGTAATCCTAACAAGGTATGAAGAATTATGTTTCTCTTTTTTTAAATACTTTTTCAAATTATGGTATATGGAAAAATGTATTAAAAAACGGTATAAATAACCAAAATAAAATTATTAGATTAATGATCTTGACATTTTTTTTTAATCGAAAGTTTATAGATTATATTTATATATAAGATATGTAAAATTATTAAGTGGTTAAATCATACAATGCCCAAAATTTCCTTTTATTAAAAAACTATAATTCTCGATATTTTTAGTTCCATTTAGATGAAAGTACTTTCCTGCCGAAGTCCGGCTATTGCTTTAGAATCGCAAATCACAAAACACTGAATTATTTCAAAAGCTTTATTTATTATAAATCCTCTTTCACTATCTACACTAGCATGAGAAAGACTATGACTATTATGCTAACACAACACATACACACGATGATGTATGAATTTTAAATATAATACGCAGATTCTGAATACGTATTTTTATATGTAAATTTATTTATAAGATATTTATGATGCCGAATGTACACATGAATAATGTTAATGGATCACAATTTTCTCTTATTTTATTTCAAATATGTTGATGGTTAAATCTTTTTTAATTGAATTTTTTATCAAGAACTGATTGATTATATTAAAAGATACTTATTGAATCTCGTTAGTTCTTTACATAAAATTATAACTTGTAAAAGTACGTTATTTATTTTATAAATGTCTAACAATACAAATGTAAACTGTACAAATGTAAACAAAATCCATCTGGACTCTCCTATTCACTTAAGTCTTGAGATGGTCGTACGTATGGACGGATTTAATAGATGCACTTTTAAAGACTTTACTATAAATAAATACAGATTTAATAAATTATATATAGAACTTCAGTTTCAGGCAGTTTCTTTGACATTCGAATTGATGGTAGCCATTTCGTGGTCTGCTGTAGTTTTGTTTCTTCCGTTGGGTATCGTAACTGCATCCTCACAAGTCTAAGAAAAAGCAACATTTAATGTGAATTTACTTTCATAATTTCAGTGAAAAAACATGTACATTGTATGAATATTTTTTCTAAAATTGAAAAAACTTATTGTAAGATAAATGCAGCAATGGCCATTTTGCAGCAATCGTTTTTTTACTGTAAATGTTGAAATAGCGTTTATTCGTTAATTAAGGTGTTGGCAAATTTATCGGCCATAGCGATGCACTTATCTTACGCTACGGGTACAATAACAATAACAATGAATTACCCATAGTTTCTTGTTGTAATTCTACCTTGTAGGAAGGGTTGTCGTATGCTGATGTCGTTTTACGAGGTGATATGTCAGCCTTACTACTCGTCCGTCTTTTCATCAGCATCATTAGTAAAATTAAAGTCGATAATATCGCTAAGGAGGCCACGATGGCCACTATCACTAGCGGACCATAGTAATCTCCTTCATGCAAGGGAAGCGATGCAAATTTTCCAGCTGAAGAAAAGATTTGATAATTAATTCTGCGATAAAGATAAAAGAAGATAAAATCGCTGAAAAAATTATGTTTTTAGGAAACGAGGACGAAGAAGATTACACGTTTTATGAATTGGCAATGACGTCGTATTTACATCAAATTGAAGGAAAATAATTGAAGTAACATCACAAGTTTGAGATATTATGTAATCTTTCTTTTTGAATTTTTATAGAAATCATAGAAATGTCTAAAATTTTTCAGGAGATAATTTAAGAGTAGGAAGAAAAATAATATGAAATCTGCATCTATATCATTACCTTGCTGCGATACTGTAGCCGGTAAAAGAACACCTGGCTTAGTGACGAAGTCCTGGACATTACTCTTTTTTATTCTGCCATTCGTCAAGTATATTTCAAGCCATAATCGGTATCTAGTGCCAGGTTTCAGATCGCTGATCACAGTCTTAGCATGAGAGTCTCTCTTGGCGATTTTGAAAGTACTAGTGTCTTCTTTGCCGGTATCGCTCTGATAAATCGCACGATAAATGTTTACGTATTTGTCTTCTGGATAAGGTACGCCACTCCAGGATACTTCTACGTCCGTCGATTTGATGGTTTTAATTTCAACCTTTACATCGAAAGAATAAGGATCTGGCTCCGTAAACGTAGCTACCTGAATCTGCAATATAAATCAGCATTTATTGATATTTCTTTTTATTGTATCGCTTTATTGCATTTAAAACGTCATATAATTTTTATCTTATTCATCTTTCTATTCTTATAACTATTAATGAATAATATTTAATGCATTTAACGTCAAAGAAAATCCCAAAGATCAAAAAGTATGAAAAGATTGAAATAAATAATTTATATATTTTTTAAATAAGTTTTAAAAAGGAACAACTTTATATAATAATTCTAATTTAATAGAGATTGCATACATTTTTAAAAGAGTATTGAAGTTATGAAGTTTTTCACCACGTTCTTTTTATTTCCATAATAGCTCATAGTCATAATTTTAGTAATCTTCATATTTCTGATATTTTTGCAAATATTAATTTTTGTAATTTTATCTTATATGATTTGTTCTTTTGTATAATTATAACTTAACATTTTAATTCTAATCATAAGCAAATTGCTTTTAGCTTCAAAGATATTTTCACCAATAATTAATCCAGTCGCCAATGTCAAATAATTTCAAATATCTCACCGTTTTTTCACTTATTAACTCCGTTAATTGTCCCGGGAACGGTATGAAATAAATTCCGACTTCATATGTGGTCGATGGTTTCAGGTTTTCAATCACGTAATTCGTGACGGCACGATGGATCAACGGTGTTGCTGCATAAACTTTACTGTCGTATTCTTTGTATCTCAACTGGACGCCGTCTATGAATTGCAATTCGTATTCCGTGAATTTCTTCCACATAACGTTGACCCAGGTTGAATTCGTCTCCGCTATTCTAAGTTCCGCGTCAATTGGTATTTGCGGGGGCAGAGTCGTCACCTCCGCGTGTTTCTCCAATGTACGCACACTGTAAATCTTGCTAGTTGGACTGTTGGCCAGGTCCTTCAGTTTCACTGTAATCTTCACTTTGTATTCGGTCATCGGCTTCAAGTCGCCGAGCTCAAATTCAAGCTGAGGTGTCGCGATCAAGTCATTAGGAGGCGCGAACACCTGTGCTTTCCATGTGGATGGATCGAAATTCCTACAAGACGAGAAATTTTATCGTTTTAACAGAATATCAGGAATGAATATTTCATATCAAGTTATACAATCGATCTCTCCGAATTAGAAAGTATTGTACAGTATCTATAGCAGCACTGTCTTACGTTAATTTAGATTAATTTATTATCTAGAACAATATTTATAATGTACTTTTGATGAATTTCTTTGTTTTCTAGATTTAAACCTTTTCCGCAAACTTGCGAAATTTGAGACGATTTCTTTTCGCAGTGATAAATAATGTTTTTATCACGTACGTTTTATCGCTGGTGTATCGTAGCTCGACCCTTCCGTGCAGTCCCACCAGAACTTGAGGTACGGTAAACACTAACCGAACCGTGTGTTCATCGAGAGCTTCCAGTATTTGCATTGTGACTTCATTAGAGGGAGATGCGGCCGGGAATCCGGTTATTCCTCCAGGTAGAGGAAAACCTGGAGGTACGATGTTATGGTCCAAACCTATAATGAAAAATTTATTATATATACGGTAAATACCAATTTCTATCTCTGCTAAAATCAAGAAATATGCGAGAACAGATAACGGAGTTTACAATAAAATTAATCTTTTTCGTTCGTTTTCTCATCTCCATATGCTTCTGTAAATTTAAGATTTTTTTTTTTAAACCGCAGCAGGTGTTTTTAATCGCAAAAATATGCTGCAAACGCATATTTTTAGAGCATTAACGTACACGTTCCTTTTGTAATTATATAGAATATTCTGTAAGAGATATATCTGGCGCATGTAGCGATGTTCCTTATTGAAAAATAAAAATAACTTTCTCTGAAGATATTAGAATGTAAATATATAATATTCGTACTAGACAAATTAAAAAGAAATGTATTTTGCAAACTGCACGTTAGGGATGCAATCAGACAGAAATAATTTCTCGACTAATTTGATAGATTTTAATAAAGAAGCTCAAATTCTGGCATTACGAAGGCATTTAAGCTTGGAGCTTCATAAATTTGGAAAAAATGCACGTGTATGATGAACGTCATGATTATTTTCTCGTTATTTTCACTTTTCAACAAGGAAGATCGACGAAAACTCTTTTGTCAAACGCGACCGCCAACGCAAATTCTGTACATTATTTCTTCTGATGATCAGGAACGAACCTGACTGACTGGGCGTTTGTGCTGCGAGCGGGTGGTTCAAGTGCGTAAGTCCTGAATGTGGTATGTGAGCGTCTATATGGAGTGGTACAGTTGGCAGCGGGCCGTTCGGTACATTATGGGGGATAGCTGGTTGTCCGGGATAATGTTGGAAGGGTCCGGGATTGGAATCGTGCTGACTGATGTGCGCTAACAGTTCCTCGATTTGCTGCGGGGTACTCGGAATGTCGGATGTGTGAACGTGATAAGTGGTCTGCCCGTTCTCATCTTTCTGGGTGAAGATATGGGGCTTGGCCGTCTTCTTCGGGGCGGCGGGCGCCGTCCCGAAATAAGTGGGTTGCTGCGGCCGATTGCCGGGCTGTTTCTGACTAGAGATCTGCTGGTGAAGATCGTACAGACCCGGGTGACCTTGGGGAGGGGTGTGATTGAGCTGAATCAGGCCAGGGTGCTGCGAATTGATCAAGTGGTACAACTGCTCCGGCAGAGTCTCGTGATCGGGATTCTTTTGATTCTGTTTCGACCGATCCGGCAACACCGAGGACGGTTTCGGCTTTTCCGCGTCGACGAAGGGCGTGGTCTTCTTCTTTGGAACCGTAGGGACAACTACGTTCGGGTCGACCGAATCGGGTTTGAGGGGAATCGTACCCTGATAAGGAAGCCCTGAGTTGTACTGATTATTGAAATTTATCGGGGACATATTTTCCCCGTTAGTAGGGGTGAAAGAGAACCCTGGACCCGATGTATCAGCGTGAGAATGCAACGGAATGAACTGAGCCTGATCGACCGGGCGATCCTTTTGCGTAGGAGCCCATTTGTTCGGGTTTAACGAACCTGGTGCATGGTGGTTTTCGTTGATGGGATATGTAGACACCGAAGCGGTCTTATCGGGGAACCTGTCGGGCGCTAACGGACCGGGGAAATACTGATCAATCATTTCCTTGTGAGGTTTCAGCGATTCTACGGGTTTTTTCGAGTCGGACTTCGACTTTGACTTTTCCTTCGGGATCGATATCGGCTTTTCGGAGTGCGGAACGGGCATGTGGAAGATGTCCTCTACATTGTGATGAATGGATAGGAAATCGGGACTGTAAGGTCCGTTGTAGGGCACTGTAGGGTGGCCTGGATCCATAGGATAGTGTGGAGGTCCGTGAGTAGTAGTGGTATCCGTTTGATCGGTTTTCGGGTCTTCCGAGGAGGGAGAAGCACCGTGCTCCGGTTCCTGGCTGGGCTTGAGCATTTCCGACTTGTTATTCGGTCTTTTGATATTGTCAATCGTTTGCCGATCAAACGTATTTGTGGCTAAGGGGCCGGGATACGCGGTCGTCACGTTCACTCCTGCAATAAGTAAAGTCCATTGTCATAGAGATTGTCAGTGATCGGTCAGAAGTTTGTCCGAGGGGTCCATGCATATATATACAGCGGGATCCAATTCAATTCTTCCAAGCGCCGCCACGGCTACATGAAGCATGCATTTACAGTTTTGCTTTCATTTGGTTATTGCGGCATTGTCAATGCGTGGTATGTATATACAAGGAGAGAAAAGGGAGCAAAATTGACAAATGTAAATTCCGGGGTGGAATATACCGAGGGAATGTAACCTGAAGCCGTTAAATTATCGCAGTCCAATTAAGGAAGTGCAATCCTAAATGGGGATTGCGCAATAATGCCCATATTACAGCACATTTGGTACGACTTATCTTAATTTTCCTATTTACATAAGATTACATTGAATTGTAGGGAGGGGGGGGGTAACTAGACATACAAGATATATTTTGTACCTTATTGTATAACGCTTAATGCCCGTGACTTCACGTTATGAAGCAAGCGTGTATCTTACAAGGAAATCTCGCAAAGTGTCATTTTAATTTTGATGAAACTTTATATACATGTACAGGTAAAGTAAATAAGTGAATTTAGAAATTATCGATTGGGGCTAAAAACTGATTTTAAGGGATAGAATCAGCTCTTATATGTAGAATAGGTTCGATTTCTTTTCTCAAAAACTATTTGAAGTAGCAAAGTTTTATAATAAAAAAACTTCTATTTAACTACGTTGCAATATAAAAAAAAAATAATTATTTTGAAACATTTATTTCTCTGCAATCCTTGTGAAAGAGATATACAATCATAAAAAAATAGTTATTCTATTGTAATATTATATAAAATGATATTTTTTTCTGACTATATTTATAACCTTCATAAAAGATTAAAATAATTATAATTTTTATAGATAATTTCGAAAGCATAATATAATTAAAAATAAAATCTTTTCCTTATTAAATTTTAATTTGTATCAAGAGTGAAAAGCATGTTTTTTATTGAATATAAATATTAATATTACAGAAAAGTAATATGATTCCTGTTTTTTCTTTTTATGTGTTTTTATCATTTCAAAAACTAAGTGAAGTAATATCAATTTCAATTTTGTTATACAAATATTAATATGATCAAGGAAGAATGGCAATTTTTTTTCTGAGACGATGAGACGATAAAATTGTTTTCATTGAACTAAATAAATCTGTTTTTTTACAGGACACAATGAATTTTTTGTTGAATAATCGCATTAATTCTTTATAGAGCGAAACCGAAATAAGGACGGGAAATAATTATCCTGTGAATCTTATATATGTATAAGTTAATAGACTATGGTAGAGAAAGCAGTCTCTTAAGGTTTCTTAAAATATACAATTAAGATATGTAATTAATGGGTAAAATCACAGTAGAGCGCCTATACATTTACATCGCGGCTATGCACAATAATGCCTTGATACATATTATTATCATTTTTTTTCTTTGACGTATCCAGTAAATTTGTGTAAATTATTTACAATTATTTTGAAAATAATAAAAATGGTTGTTGGCTTTAAGGATTACCAAAGTACTTGATGATGATTTACAATTCATTACTAATTACACGCTATTTATGATGATAATTAATAAGAGTAACGGTTTTCAATCATAGTATTTTATCTAGAATACGTTTTTATTCATGAATTTTCGAAGAATTGTTTTTTTCTCAATGCATCCCTGTAAACATTTCTTGATTTCCCTCGATAAGAAATAATGATAATAATGATAATAATGATTTTTACAATGGACTTGTTGATTGGAGTAGTTCTTAACTTGTTTTAGAATAATATTTTTTAATTTTAATGTATAAGAATACATTTTTGTATATTCTTGCGTAATTAAAAGTTCATCTCTGCATATCTTTAAATATTTTCGTAATATTTTATTAGAAAAGGAATGTTATTGATTTGATACATTTTTATTTTAGACATATGTAAATTGAGTAATTTCAAAAACAAACGGATACTGATAACAGATCTTGTTTAAATCTAAATGTCAGAGATTTTCTTTCTTCAAACATACGTCAGCACTCAAGAAAGAAAATCCAATTCATGACAAATTAGCAATGTCACACAATAATCTCCCATCCCAAATACTGCGTGCATTCTTAGGAGTTAAGAACCACTCGGTTGGGACTGGGATGTCGGAAAGTATGTATTTTGTCCTCTAAACTGCTATTTACCTGGCAGTTGTGCTGTAGGATGGCCGCAGGTCCACTGCGTGCAGCACGGATTAGAAGGTACATGCGTCAACGTTGCTTGATGGGGAGGACATGGTAAATTAGTAGGCGGCAGGGCTGGTACGAATTTGCAAGCAGAGTGACAGGATACATTGCCCATCTCGCAATAACAACGCTTCTCGCAGCCGGTGACGTTCGACGGTAACTCGCTCCAATTGTCGTATGTGACCCCTTCATAATTACACGAGCCATTGTTTCTACAGCGTACCTCCTAGAAATCGTCAATATGATTGTGAGAATGTAGAAATTTGTTTAGAAAGATTTTAAGCTTCCTTCAGAATATTCATTAAAGAAATAGCCATGGATAAAGATTCCTTATCAGTATATTACAATTTTTACTCGAAACATTTTTTAAATAAGTTCTTTTTAGGAAGTATTGATAGATTACATGTGCTTTATGATGTATTTTCCAATTTAACTTAATACATATTTTATCATATGAATATACTTGAATTATTAATGTAGGGGAAAGTAGGATAAAATGCAGCAGGATATTCACTTATTTTTGTGAGAAGTAGGGAAACCCGAGAAATAAAACTGGATCATTATTTAACTTAATCAGTTAATTATCTTTGAATGAGGTATTATATATTTCTAATGAATTCGTTTCAGATATTCGAATTGGAATAGAATTAATTTCATTTATAATCCATATGTAGTCACAAGAAATAAATTTGACAAGTGGAATCACATTTTTATCGAACGGAATAAAATTTTTGAATAAAAATTGTAACTAAAGTGTTCTATAAATCCTATAATTGTAATTAATAAGCAGTATATCTGAATACTTCCTGCGAAAATAGGCAGATTATCCAACTCCTAATTTGCTCAAATTCTGCATGCCTTTCTTTATATAAGAATAAATGGCATAAACAATAAAATTCTAGTTTAAGAAAGAATCTTCGAGAGCTATACCTGGGGACAGCATTGCGGTGGTTTCGGGACGAAATTCGCCGGTACCATCTCCCAATCTAGACAGTGGGGATCCAGCAGGTCTAATCCAAAGTCCGTAGGACACTGTATCGTGGCGCACTCACTTTTTCCACCCTCTGTACATGTGCAGAAGGAGATGCACTCGTCGTACCATTCTGCGCCAATTTTATACGACTTCCCTCTGTAGTTGCAGGTATTCTTGTCGGATGTTTTCTCCGAGATATTCGTCTTCACCACTTCGGCTGGCAGGAACACCTGTATGGCCGGCCCGGTGCGGCTGTCTTCCGCCACGCGAACGTAATACGTATGCGCCGGCTCCAAACTCGAAACCACACCGTCTGCGAATGTAAATAATATAACTTTCTAATCTTATAATATTTTTCATTCCTTTTTTTTATTAAACTTTTCCGAGCTGAAGCGATTGTAATTTATAATTCGAGGTATTGGCAAGGAAACGCCATTTTAGGTGTCTAACATAATAGAAATTTGTAACGAACAAACGTATAGTATAGATTATTGTTGCTTCAGTTTATGAAGTTACAATAATGATCT
>VBVQ01000083.1:1925-23485 GCA_011636635.1 Tetramorium simillimum | reverse complement strand
ATGGCCGGCCCGGTGCGGCTGTCTTCCGCCACGCGAACGTAATACGTATGCGCCGGCTCCAAACTCGAAACCACACCGTCTGCGAATGTAAATAATATAACTTTCTAATCTTATAATAGAAATTTGTAACGAACAAACGTATAGTATAGATTATTGTTGCTTCAGTTTATGAAGTTACAATAATGATCTCTTCACTTTCATTAATAAGTTTCATTTACCTTTATCAGGATGCTGTTGCCTCCATACGTGATTGTCCTGCGAGATCTCTACGGTAACGTCTTGAGGATTCTTCGCGGATAATTTCAATTTGATCGCCGTCGAATTCAACACCTTCACGTCCATTAATTGCACGCTCAGATCTGTGACATTCTCCAGTTGGAACTCGTGATCGGCCAAGGTAACGTCGCAAAATGTAATTGTGCAGCAGTGGTCGCTAAAGATCGTGATAAGCTAGCTATTATCCTGCTTATGAATTATATAATTTTGCGATTTAATCCGCGACAGGTTCTTTCGTTGAAGATTATACCTGGGATCGGTTAACGCGACGCAACGATCGTGTTGCTTGCTTATGGTGTCATTCGGTGGACACTTGGGCCTGGGTTGACACTTCAAGTGGCCGCCAGCCTCGCAAATGCACACTTTGGAGCAACCGTCTTCAACACGTTGTCCTCTGGCCACTGTAACGTTGCCGAACACACACGTCTCGTCCGGTTCAGTAGCTGTATCAAATATATATATTTTTTTATTAATTGAATACCTTTTTCAATAGGAAACTAAGATATTTAGCAAATGAGCTGGAAAATAAATTGACTAAATAGTTTGTGCCATTTGTGATATCGCTGATAAATCATGGAATAATCTCGAACAATGAAGTATGAGGCTTTCCGTTCTATTTATGACAGCAAATGGATATATGTAAATCCAAACGTTAATGAGCGCCGATAAGTGAATCAATAAAATCTTTGGACCAATAAGAAAGGTAGAGTCGAGGAGTTTAATACAAGAATGTGGTTTGATAAATCTATCGATTCCTTTGTAAGATTTCTTGATGCATATTATTTTATTGTGGATGAACGCAGATAAATTATGGACTTGTAAATCGCAAACTTCCGCACTTCAATTTGGAAATCATCAAATTTTGAGAATATACGAGAGGACACACCTGAATCGGGACAGAGAACAATGGCGCAACATGGTTCTTCAGCAACCAGTTTCTCTTGGCACATAGGATCCTTAATCTGTCTGCCTGCTCTAACGTAAGGATAGGCACATAACGGCTGACACTCCATAATTCCACTTTCGGAGCATACGCACTTCTCCTCGCAGCCCCGGATAACTTTTTCACCCGCTAAATAAGTACGATTTTCGTGGATGCACATTGGCGTTTTCGGAAGTAATGTCGAGGAAATGTTTATGGCAGTTTCGTTATGTGGCGCAATGTACTCTCCGCCTGGAAGCAATCGGTCAAATTATTTAGGTTCTCCAAATTTAAAAATGATTTTCAGAACTTGTCTTTTATAGCGTAATTAAAGTAAAATACAATTTTAAAATTAATAGATCCTAAATATACAAAATTAATCGTAATAATAGCGTAATATTTCTGATCTAGTTTTAATTTAATTTTTTAAGTATTAAAAGACATGAGATTTATAAATCCTATACAATAAATTTTATTAATTGTTTTATTGGTCATTTTGAGAACAATAGATTTTATTTAGTCGCTTTGATTGAAATATATAAGTGTTTTAATTTTAATCTATCATCTTTTTTGTGATTGTAAATTTATTTAACATGAAATAATCCTTATTTTTCAATTTTATGTACATACAATATATTGTTGAATACTTAAAATGTGTCTGTTTCAAAACGGCTCACGTAGCAATCTTAAATATAATATTGCTAATATAACAACAAATCTTTGTGTAATTTTGTATTCTATTTTCGAAATGTGTATATTTCATATCAACGAATTTTTATTAATTTCGAAATGCAAATTTATATGTTACAGTTTAATAATTCTTTCTAATTTAATTCTTTCCAGTGTCTACCATAACAAAAAAATCGATGTTCGCCGATGGCAAAAATTTATGCCACAACACTCACCTTCGACTTCTTTGTCGTCCTCGTCCATGCTGATGTCACTGAGATCCGTGATATTAGCGTGCAACGAGTTCGTTGGCTCCGAGGCGGTGACGTTTAAGGCTCTGCCTCTCGATGACGTTGTTTCTTCCGTCACTTGAGCTCCCGCTGTGCCGCTCGTCGTATCCTGGACAGCAAGGCTGCTCGGCGACGTCGTCTTCGTCACAGCGACGATTGGTACACCGTGAAGAAGAAACGGAACTGTTACACCCATAGCGTCCATCGATTTCATCGTCGCTGAAGATTGATCGACTGACGTCGTGGGTGAAATCGATGACGTCATCGAAGCGTCGGAATCTCCAATTCTCCTCGCGTCATCATCCTTGACGATGGGTTTTTGGTATTTCTGATCGCCTTTGGCCTTAAAGTCTATTACGGTCTTTTTCTTAACTTCAGTCGTGACCTTGACGTCAGCCTCTTTCGTCGAATACACACTTCTCAATTCTGTTGTATCATTCCGCCATTCTGTATGAAGGGGCTGCACCCCTAGAACATCATCGCCATTGGTACCTACGAGCAAAAAGGAATAGGGACGCTTAAGAGATTCAAGTATCTAGTAAAATTATTAAACATTTTACTTCTTCAAAATTGATAATTTATGTTGGAATTTTCAATACATGTAAAATTATAGATATTGTAGCTTATAGAAATGGAAAAATCTTGCTTTGTCGAAAAACGGAAATAATTTCCAGAAATACATATATATTACATTTTTGGATACATGAGTCATGTGGATCTCTCAAATTCAATTGGATATTTCTATAAAAGTGCATTTTTAACTCTGGTAATATTTTAGATATTTGTATTATTTAAAAAGGTTATGTGATTTTTATACATGTGCATATCACCTTGCATTATGCATTATGTTGCAATTGTTTCAAGGTGGTTACTATCTCTCGAAGTTATAAACGATAATATAATCTTCATTCATTTATTAATGAGAATGTCCTGTTTCTAAGCTAGATTGACATCATGAACAACAAGGCATAACAATGCAAAAATACATTTATTAGCATGATAAATTAATAATAACTTCATCTTTTTCTTGAAAATATTATATAAAAGTTATTTATATCTGTACTACAATATTTTTCTTATTAACCATTTATCCTATTACATTATGGAATAATTTAGTTCCTGACATTTCAAGTTTTTAATAAGACAGCTGTGAAAGATTTCCTTGTCGAAAGTCGATTATTTTTGTGAAATTAGCATTTCTTTCGAATCTGATACATAATACAAACCAACAATAATTTTCTTTTGTTTCCAAAACTTTGTTTCTATTGTATTGATTTCTAATTGTTCATAATACTCATTTCTATGCTTGCAAATTGTCATAAAGAATAATGTACGATTGAAAATGTAATTTAATTTTTTCCTGAGAAATTACTGTTGCTTCATTTATTACTATTATTAATCTTACTTTGAAGAAAGCGATCGCACACGCAATTGCCTGATTGATCGTACCTCTTTCATGTACCACTTATTGCACGATTGCACATTTATTACCTATACATTTATTACGTTCACGTGTAACAGTTATTTTATTACATTGTTAAACTTAAGTTAGAACAAATAATTTTAATAACTACATTTCAGGCGTTTAAACATGGGTGTGTAATTTGTCTAGCATCGTGCGCAAAAGGAACGAGGATATTAATGACGGGGCGCAGCAGTATATGTTGTACAATAAATGCACTGGAAATTGCATTCGAGCACGTGACTTAATCCGCCCGTTACATTACTGCATAATATAATGTGTACGTTATACGATCGTATTATATATGGAAACGCGAGCGTGACTTAGGTAAGTCGGAGACTTTTCCTACTAGCTACCGTTTCTTTTCAGAGAACTTTTCGCTTCTAGTCCCGGCTGCACCAGAGAAAGTGCACGTCCGTCTTTGAATGTAAAAGGAGGAAATTAAATGAAATTTGCATATATACTTTAATTATTTATAAATATTAAGACAATATTTATATTGAATAACTTTTTCACAATGGGAACGTTAAATCTGTGATGAATAAGAGGCTCTCTTTTTACGAGCGCGCACCTACAATTGTGTTATTGTAATTTGTCATAAAGATAATAGCCAAATATGTCTAATTAGATTTTAGAGTTAAATATTCGGTAATTTTAATCGCACTAAGAACGGTGAATTGTAACGGTTCAACCGGTCCGCACGAATGCGGTATTCATCACGAAGATACACCTGACGTGTTCGACTAACAGATTCTACTTTATAAGGACGCCGTAAGTAGGCGGCGATCTCCTTTCTACTTAACCCATCTTTTTAGCAACTCTCTGTTTAGTTAATTTGCAGACGACCTTTTCGCAAAAAAATGCAACAGCTTTATTATATTTAATTAATTTTTAACATTGTGTGTCTTTGTGTACATAATTTCGAAATGATTAAATTAATATAATTATAACTATTATACTAATTGAAGTAGCATCCAACATTTGAAAGTAAATTAAAAATATAATCTTACAAATTATATTTACCGCGAATACTTTTTCTTTTATTGAAAAGAATTAATTCTGCAAATTCCACGAAATCTAAAAGCGTATAGTAAAAAGAACATTTTGTAATCTTGATCTTATTGTAGCAAATTTCGAAAATAATATGATATATTTTAAAATTTAACTAAATCAGAAAATAATTATGTAAGACGATCAAGCATGATGACAGTGTTGCAAAAAGTTTTGATACTCTAACAACCAACTTGCGTGTTCTACATAATTATTTCGATGATCCAAGAAAATTATTTTCAGATCTGTATCTACCTAAATTTTTAGATATTTTAGCAAAACCATTCTTTTCACGATATAATAACTTCTTTTTTTATTATATGTATTTGATTAATTTATCTATCAGTTAATTTATCGCACGCGTTTCTTTTCGTCACTTTGCGACCAAAAGAGAAAAGAAATGTGATGATTGATATTTAAAAAGAATGCATCTGATTCGATATTTGTCAGGTGTTAATAAGTCGTTCGACATTTATATTTTATGTATATTTTAATAGCGACTCGAAAAGTTGAAATACTCATTAACTTTCGCCGAATAAAATGGCATGCAATTATCTCGAGTGACTAATATAAATACGAATGAATGTCTCGCTAAGCAGACTAGCTCACTGTTGCGAGTCATTCACAGAAAAACCGCAGGCATCCTGGAACTGATTTTCTTTAATCAGTCCGATCTGACGCGAATGCCGCAAGAGAGCCTGGGAAACCCGGGCGCCTCTCCTTCGCGGTCGTTAAAGTCTCCGGCTGCGTCACGCAATCCTACGCGTTTCATTCACCGCATTTAATGAAGGCGCGTTATATTATTACGCAAATATAATAAAACGCATGTCGGGTGAGTGTCTCATTTTAAATTAAGAAGAGAAACACGAGGAATTTTTAAAACTTTTCTTTCTTTCACTCATAATCAGTATTTATCTTGTCTTTTAATTTGCATAACACAAATATGTTGAGGAACGATGTAAAAAATTTAAATGAACATTTTTTTTGCAACAAAAAAATCTAAATCTTTAGACGAACCTTAAGAATTTAGATAATTTTTCAAAGCTGTTTTCTTATAAGTTATGTGAATAATAATCATAAAAACAAGATATTTTTTAAGCCTTTCAACAGTGAGATTTTTCACTGATATTGCTCGATATTAATAATTTCGATAATCTTTTTTTCAGTATCAGTAATGATATTCTTAGTTTAGATAATTGATGTACTTTTGGAGAGAACTTGTCGCTTACGGAATAGAATGTAGTTTTTTTTTAATACTTTCTGCCGCCTATCATCACGATCTTTCTCAGTAATATGTAATACGGGACATTTTTTACAGTCGGAACGGAGTTTGTTCTCGAGGGAAGCTTACCGGGTGTCGTGGTAACTTGCGTTTCAGCCTCGGCGGCTGTCGAGGAAAAGGCGACCCCGCCTAAGAGGCAGAGACCCAGCAGGAAACATCTTTCCTGGATACGCATCCTACCGCATTCTTCTGCACAGACGTATGTACACGCAAACACTCGCTCGTTCACGCGCGCACCCCACTAATTCGTCGGCGGAAAGAACCGGAAACGGAGGGAAAATCCAAATCCACGCTCTTCTCGGCGAGCTGCCGCCCGCGACCAGCAACGCGTGAACCAACAACGCGGGAACCAACAACGGACAGTCCGTGGCTGACTGAAACGAGTTTCCGAGTCCTGGATGGCGAGGAGAGAAAGAGAGAGGAGAGAGAGGAGAGAGAAGGAGAAAGAGAGAGAGAGAGAACGGTCCACTTTGTATGTGCGTATGGATGTGAAGGGGGCTGGGGGAGAGACGGGGAGAGAGAGAGAGAGAGAGAGAGAGAAAGAGAGAGAAAGAGAAGGAATTTGTAGAGTTCGCAGTTCTCGAAACACTGCCGGGGACACCGCTGAAAGCACGCGTGCACGGTGACCGATCGACTGGCCGCTCTCTCTCGTTTCGTTGGCGATCCGTGCCGAGGCCGGAGCTGTAGTGCAGGCACAGCACGGCGCGGTGAACGGGATTCGCCGCCGCGCGCTGGCCTACCTCTTCTTCGCGTTGCGTCTTCCACCGCGAGCCCGTGCACGGGCCGCGTTTAGCCTTGCTACAGGTCGTAGACACTTGCACTAGGCGCCATATAAATGCCTCGGCCTCAGTACGTCAAGTACGAACTTCTGAAGGCATTTTCGAAAATGCTGCATCGCATTTAGAAGTCAGAAAGCGTGACTTCTAGAGTTAGGAATAGTCGCCGGACAATGAGCGATAAACACTTAATAAAGCGCATCACATTTAGAGATAAATAAATAATAATTTGAGTAAAAATTGCATCTAACTGTAAGAATTATCTTGATAGCCACATTTGACTTTAAGTAAAAATTATTGGACAAATGTATTGAAATGGATTGCTGTTGAATACAATTTATAGAAAAAAGTTGGACTTTTATTCTATAAATTGGTTTCCAATTTCTAGAAAGTTTCGTTAACACTAACATAATTTAAAATAATATTACACAAGATCCACGAAAACTATGATTTGCAGTGTTTATATGAGTTGTATGCATGTTGTAAAACATTTTATTGCATAATTTCTGGGATACGTATAACATAGAATTTAGATTAAGTAAATTTCGATCATTGGGCGGAGTCTTATGTCTAACTTTTCAATTGAATTTTAAACATTTCGATTTTATGCCTTTGAACTATTTCGATTACTATTCAGTCTTGAAACGTGGTTTTAAACCAAAATTAGAAGTATCATTTGAACCAGTCTTTTTTTAAAGATTACAATTTTTTTAAAGTTTAAATCTATCTTCACACCCCTGATCTCGATAAGTAACACATATTAACCCGTTGAGGTCATTGGGGTCCAATGGACCCCACACTAAATTTATTATTACGTATCTCTAAACGTAAAAAACAAAAACAAATTTATTCAATTTATTTCTTGTCATAATTTATCATTTTAAACTTCAAAATAAATACGACAATTGTTTTTTCTACATGGAGATCCAATGTGACCGTTATATACTTTTTTGGAGGTGTGACCTCAACGGGTTAAAAAAGTTTTGTATTTCAGATCAAGCCTTTGGGAATTGTTGTTACTTGTTGCCTCTGCAATACGAAAATGCGTGGCGATACATTTCATGTAATGTAAAAGATTTGTCTTTTTCAAATTGATTTTTAAGAGCGCAGAATATGAAATCTCCACTCTCTTCGTATCCAAATATTTTTGTTATTTATTTTCCTTATTTATTCAGTTAGATCTTGATTAGTTTAAAGATTTCTTCAACAATTGAAAAATTCAGTTTCTTTAGAAAAAATTTTTATCAGCACGAGCCAACAATTTCAAGATGATACAATAGAACCGATCTAATTGTAAGGTCCGTGATAAACTAATTCGAGATGGTGACATCAGCACAGCTTCTGAATGTTTCTTGTGGTCCACAACCAATCTTGCCTGATCCGTCCTCACAAATGCCCCAGGAATTGCCGGTTTGGTAATGCCATCTTAAAAAAACCAATATTTATATTATTTAACTAATTTTAGCCCTTTCTTAACAAATTTTTGGTCAGTGTTTTCTTACATCTTTAATTTAAAAAATTAGACACATCGTTTTCATAATAAAAGTAATCAAGTATTAATTTCTTCTTTGAGAGTTAATAATATTGAAATTAAATAAGATTCTGAAATTTTGTTCTCAATTCTGACCTGATCACACATTGTTCACACGTGACACCCTGTGGTAGAACCACTTTGATACTGTGATCTCTGTTGCCATGGACGCTAATGGGGTATTTGTAGCCGCTACCGTCAGCCAATGGCAAGGGATATTTCTTGAAGCACTCGTCGGTTTCTAATTCTTTTTTCGATTTCAGCGGACAAAGTTGGAATTCAAAATGACCCAGATGGCTGGCGGTGAGGCGAACGATTAATTCAATGGTTGAACCTGCCTTGTATCTGTGGAATAAAATATCCGTAAGTTCACATAATATAATTCAATATAATAGTAGTTAGCATACATATATAAAAAAATGTACTCCAATTTTAATAGATTTTGGATATCCGCGGATAGAATAATTCAATGAAAGATGCATTTTCTTATAAGCATTCTTATATGTTTTGGAATTGAAATAATCCATGCTAAATTAGGAGTTGAATTAGAATTATATTTGATTTTGAACAAATAACGTAAAATTGTAAGATAAATCAAGAATATGCTGAATATAAATTTTTAGTTTAAAGCTTTATATTTTATTTATAAATTCGATTTATTAAAACGGTATTATATAAGGTTTACGTACTTTTGAACAATTACACCTGAACCATGCGTGCCGCCATTTTCATTTGGCCGTGGTCGGGGTAATGAATAATTATCGCCGCATTCTCCACATTTGCCGCCATTTTTCTGGTGTTGAATCTGATAAAAAATTTTTATGTTTTTATCAATTGATGTATATCTTCTTTTCCTTTCTTTTCTGACCATCAATTTATTCATATTATTATCATATTAATATTTATTATATATAGATTTTATTTTGTCAGATGTTTTTAGAAAGAATATTAATTAAACGTTACAGGAATAAGACTGCAGAATTTCAGTAACAGATGAAATTATGATTTTTTATTGTTTAATATGTATGTTTATTGTTTTATATAAAAAGAAAAGAAAGAGATGGACAACGAATTATAATTGTTATATTTATAATTATAACAGTTAAGAAAATGTCGATTAAGATCAAGGAATAAAATTTAAAAAATTTCGCGACTAATTTTGTAGTTTTCTATACATACACCAACTCCTCCACAGGAGTGCTGATTGTCAGTGTAGTTAGGTTCTACAGGGAAGCCCTTCCTCCACGCACTACTTCTATTTATAGGGTCCCACAACATCCCGTGCCCAGAAATTTCCTGCAGATTAATGGCAGCTACCAGCGCCAACACAAATAATTTTGTGAATGCCATTTTTTTGTATCTTCAATGGCGAGTAAGAAATGAAATTTCGACGCGAACTGTAACGCGAATGTTCATCTTCGTCTGCTTTATATACTTGTGCAAATTTTCTGATAAGTCACTTGCACGTAATAAAGAACTGATGAATGATTACTTATAAATTATCTTATCAGATGCAACGGATTATATGAATTGAATTAAAGGCTTTAGTACACTTTCTTCATTAAATTATGAAGTTTACTAACGGATAACTTATATATTCATGCAACTTTTATTTTTTTAGAAATTCGTTGTAGAATTGGAATAGCAATAATTCTAATTAGAAAAATTAGATTACTTTCTGTTTCATTTTTTTCGATATAATGTTATATAATTTTTATATTTAGATACATAATTTTATAAATTACTGTTTTATCAGGTTGATGAAAAATTCATTTCAAATATCGTGATTTTGTTTTCCACCTATTCTATGTTATCCCATGTAATAATATTTATTTATACAAATATTTATATTTGATATTTATTCTTGATTTATAGTTGTTGATATAAGAAAGAAATTTAAACTTCGCTGACGACAAAGTTAAAAAATACGTGCGACATAATTACAGCTGTGTTAACGCGATAAATCATTTATTGCAGCACAACGGTACAAATAAATATTTAAAGATTCGACTTTTTGAAATTTGTGAGGTCACATTTCATATGTTTTAAGTCGAATTATTACGTCGTTTTGATAATCTTCATGACAAAGAAATATTTGAGCGTCGTAAATGTGCATGTTAACATTCATTAATAAATACGAGCTTTCTGTTTTAACAATCAATATAAACACATTTAAACGTAAGAAATATGATACGTAGAATATTTATATTGAGAATATATGTAAAATATTAGAATTAAAAGAAGCAGATAATCTAAAAAATAAGTAAAAAAAATATTTGTGTGAATTATATTTTAAAAATATATTTACCTTCAAAATTAGAATAAATTTAGTACTTATTAAAAAATATAATATTAGAATATTATAAAAATATCCTTAAGAATATGAAAATATATTTATTTTTTAGATAATAAACTCTTCTAATATATTATAAGGAAGGAGAGAAAGGAGAGGAAACAACATAATAAATTAAGAAAAGAACTCAATTTATATAATTTATATTTTTGTGAGAAATATTTTCTTTTCTTACTATAAGTGCAGTGAAAGATATTATCTTAATTCATACAGAAACACTTAAAAACTATTGTCTGTATTACAATGTTTGATTTATACCTTAAAAGTGACAATTTCATCAGCTATTCTTCTATATTATTTCCAGTTCTTTTATCCAATTTTAACAATTCACAAAACTTTACTTATACAGACTTAACAATATTCGTATAACTAGATAACAATTTGATTGCACTAATAATTAGGCAATCGAGCAATGCCTGGAGCACTTATTCTTTTACTTCTTTCTATCTCCCTTTCTCTTCATCATGACTGATTGAATCTTTTTAATAGTATATTGATCGAATATTTGTACTTATTGTTTGTAGAAATATTGATATAATAACACTTTTCAATTTTTCAACTCTGTGATTGGAAATGGAGTGATACATCAAACGATTTTTCCTTAGAAACTAAAAGAGATATAATTTATTAAGAAATATAAAATATTTTTCTAACAATAAGGTTGTATCATTCTAATTCAACAATTAGAATAATATATTTTATATGACATTCTAATTTTTCTAATAATATAGATTGTATTTTTCTAATTCAACATTTCACAAATTAGTAAGATAAAATCCTATTACTATCTTAGGAACAAATAAACAGTTAATCGATTAAAACTAATTACATAAAGCAAGTGTATTTAATAAGATACCCTTGAAACTGGGCATGAACAAAATTTAACTTACATAAAAAAATGATCCCTATTTCTTAATTATTATTATAACTCTAAACTTTATTTATAGCTTTCTTTTTTCATTTCAAATTCTAATAATCAATATACTAATTTATTTAGCTATAAAAATATATCAACTAAATATCAGATTCTTATCATTTTTAACATTATTGATTGTTAAACATTTCTATCTGACTTTAAATCTATCTGACACGTTCTTGTGTTCTCTGTAGAAAAACGTAGGAAATTTTTACTTTTTAATTAATCAAAATAGGCTCCGCAATTTGAACAGCGTCTTGTCCTTAACATCAGACAGCAGAGGATCCCGAGAGGAAAGAAGAGAATCGCACAAAGCAGGCCGAGGCACGTATAATCATCCTCCATTACACCTACCTGTTTTGCGAAAATTTAAATGTCATTAACTTTTGATTTCAGCACAATCGCTGTAACATTTGGCTAACAAAAGGTTTACATACTCTGCATGCTGGACATCCGCCGACTATGATAATTTCTGGTACAATGATCGCCGTGGAATGTGTAGAACCGTACGATGGGACATGGGTTCCTTGATAGATAGGGGTGTTGTTGGGGTAGTACCCAGGAGGTGGTTGCCATGATGTATTCACTAGTAATAAAGTTTTATTATAAACATGAGATATAAATTGCAAGTGAATCGCCATAACGTATCTTTTTTTCTTTAAATGAACATTGTTTCTTTTAAATAGTTAATTAATTTTTTTATAATAAATTTATATTATAATAAATCAGTTTTTACAACAAATTTGTAAACGCTCCTCGAGATAAGCAATATCAGTAATATATGTGTTTTTGTAAAATGAAGATTCTACTAGAATCGATTATGTAACTTATGTGTAAATAATTTAATTTTTAGACAATTATTTTCCTGACGAGAATGCTTTACTCTTTAGATTAGTAAAAAGAGAGTAATATGGAACAAATGTTAAAGTAATATTCAGTAAACATTAAATAATATAACAATAATATAATTTTCCATTCATCAGTGTAACTATGATAGATCACATCTTGTAACAGTCATAAATTCGTAAATTTTTCATGTTTTACATGACAGCAGTTTCGAGTTATTGGCTCGAAAAATATTGCCGAAAAATCAACGCCAATGAAATCAACAATTTTTTATGTGATCTCGAAGGAAAGGAGCATGCTGCAGGTAGGCCTAACCTAACCTAGAAACCGTGACGCACCTGCTGGGGCCGTTGCAGCGGAATAGGGCGGTGGTTTTTCAGGCACCTTCGGCAGCTGCGTCTCCATGATCGATTCGTCACTTCGATTCAATTATTTAAATAAACAATGCAGCACCAAAAATTTGGCAGCGTAAACGAGACAGCGTTAATGACGCGTGTCTCACGTGAGGCCGAAATGGGCCGATGTCAGCCGAGCGTTTTTGGAGAAGGCAAAAATGGTTGCGTTTAGCGGAGAAAACTGCTCAGTGTGCACGTTATCCAGGATCTACAATAGGTGTAGTAAGCTTTAAGCCTTAAAAAATTGACCAATCACAAATGAAGATGAGGAGAATACTTGATTGTCATTGGTCAATTTTTTACAGCTTAAAGCTTACTACATCTATTGTAGATTCGAATTTAAGGTCATCACACATAAAACTTCACATTTATCAAAAATTCTAATTATGATTGTATCGTTTATTATATTAATTAATTTTTATTGAAACAATATGCAATAATAATATTCCGTGCGTTAACACTAGCAATAGTTATTAGTTCTTACAATAAGCCCTTTGTGTAAATATTTTGACTAAATACTTAAACGCATAAAATATGTATAGTCATTATAAACAATCAAACTTTACTTAGAGATTAAAATTTTTTCGATTTTTTGACGATTTTTCAATTCTTATTATTATTGTTGAAATGCGGAAAACGCAAATCGGTGTCTCTGAGATTTTCTTCAATCCATTTCTCTGCCTCTCTCTCTCTCTCTCTCTCTCTCTCTCTCTCTCTCTCGGCATTTAATTCTGGCGTAAAAATTGTTTTCCAGTTGCCAATACATCCTTTCCTTACAAAATCATTGTTGAGCATTCCACAAGTTTTTAATTCCGAACCATTTACCATCGGGTTATTTCGGAAATTCTGAACGTCCAGATAGTCTGCCAACTTGCTGACTTGTTCGTCAGTATAATATGTATAATGTATGAATTATTTGTATTAAAAGAAATTTTTTAATAGATTTCTTAAATATTAAAAAAAATATTTTCCTAACATTAGAACAAATCTTTAAAAATCATTGTTCTAAATATTATACAAACGTTTATTAAATATTACAAAGATATTTTTCCAAACGTAAAAAAAAAAAAAACGTTTCTTTAATGAAAAAAAGGGGACTTATCCCATTAATTTAATATTTTTTTAAATGTGTTGAAAAATGTTTTTCGAACCTTTTAAAAAATATTTTTTCAAATATCATTTACTGATTGGGCGTTGATGCAACCGGGCCTTTAATGTCCATTTCTACCAATGCAGATTAACTTTAACCTCGGTTTAACTTACTTTTCATTTTTTTTCTAATTCTTAGGACTAAAAAAAGATAGAAAGTAAGTTAAACCGAAATTATAGTTAATCTACATTGATAGAAATGGATATAAGTCACGCTGTAAAATTTCAAGCTCAATGCTGTAAAAATTCAAGCAAGTACATACAAGGGCGCGGAAAGTGCAGCTCGCGCATGTGCACCTCAGTCCCTCAACGGTGCACGTGACGATCTACGGTGCGGTCCGTCAGCTGACGTGCGACCGACCAAGCGAACAAACGATTCTCGCTTTGTTCGGGAACTTTTTTCACGCGAGATTCAATTCGCCTCCAAGACAAATATAATGGCACTCCATTCGGCAGGGAAGGGTAAACTGTTAGCGGTGATCGGCGACGAGGTGAGCGAATGATGAGAGTAATCGATTAATGACAAACTTATTAGACATTGGTCGTCGCTCGTTCAATTCTTTTCTTTGTTAAATCAAAAAATATCGATCGATGCTTGGCGACACGAGATTAATTATCACACGTTATTGCAGGACACTTGCGTGGGCTTCTTGCTGGGTGGAGTTGGCGAGATCAATAAGCATCGTCAGCCTAACTTTATGGTTGTCGACAAAAGTATGTGTATTACACATTATAATGACTTTTGCAGGCAGCAACTAATTATTATTCGTTATTATTTAAAAGAAAAGCGGAAAAACTGATTGACTAATATGATTTCATTGTTTTTTTTTATAATCTTGCTTTATGTACAAGAAACATAATGTACATTAATCGCACAAAGTGCATATAATTGTATAATGTACTTATTATTAGTATAAATTCATTAACGGTGTGAAATAACGATCCTTGCAGACACACCGGTGAGCGAGATAGAGGATACTTTTAAGCGATTTATTAAGCGCGACGACATCGATATCATTCTTATTAATCAGAATGTAAGTAGCCAAGGTCATTGTTTCGATTACACTTTTTTCTGAAATTGTAATATTAAATATTTATGAGGGCAAATGCAAATTTATGAAGCGTTTGAATAATGTTCCATTCCTGAATCAGATGCTTGATACTTTATCTTAGGTGGCGGAAATGATTCGTCATGTAATTGACAGTCATACTCAACCAATACCCTCTGTATTGGAAATTCCGAGTAAAGATCATCCGTATGACGCCAGCAAAGATTCCATTCTGAGACGTGCTAAGGTATGACATTTTTGTTTGTCAAATTACTACATAATATGACAGTGGATTGTCGTTCAATTTAACTTGTAGTCAGATAATCTCATTTTTCAGAAAATCTTATTCTTTATAATTATTACAGGGTATGTTCAATCCAGAAGATATTCATTAATATAAATATGTTAACAAGATTACACCAAATGTGTATAATAGAATTATTTTTTTTGGTTATCACATTCCATGTGTCTCTGTTATTCGATAAAAATAATGTAAAATTGTCGTTAATACACTTTCATGAGTGATAACTGATAGATTGAAATAGCTTCTTTTTCGTCATTTTAATGTATGTTTTTTGTGAATATATACAGTACATATATAATTATAATGTTAATGGAAATAATTGTGTGGGGAAAATTATGTATTTTAGTTATAAGGATATACACATAAATGACTTTTAATCCAAATCCTGAAGCTGTAAAATAAATTGTTGGTTCATCTTAAAAAGAATTCATTAATTACAAATTTAATATATTTATACGTATATATACTTTTATTGCAGTATACTGATATTATCAAAATACAGTTTTTGCAATATATAGCTGCTTACGAAACTTTTTCACACATCAGCATTTTATAAATATTTAATACAATAGCATCAAAAATTGATCCATATAATTAATCCATATATTAATCCAAATAATCGATTAATATAAATAATAATAATAATACTGCAGCACACAAAAGAAAAGACACATCTTTGGCAATATTGAAAATCAGAAAATGCAGTTCTCAGATCTATCTTATTCGCAATACAGATCATAATTTAATGTTCTTTTATCTTACTTTTGGTATAAATTTTTAGATATAAATATTTATAGGATTCTCTGATTACCTATTATCCTTTAGTTTTTCAAACTACACACTTATCTTGCTTCTTTTTACATTCTTGATGTTATCTTTTTTAATTTTGGCATTTATACATAAAATCGTATCTTCCTTCTCAAGTCTCAAAATTTTCTTTGGCAAATTTGAACAGCTGACCGAATTTAATTGTAGACCTTAGGTTTACTTAATCGATTTCAACCTCTTCCCTTGCAGACAGAAATAATTTCTGTACAGCGTGAGTAGCTTTAACTGAAAACAAAATAGGAAAATATAATATAAATATATAGTTAAATAATACTCTGAACTTTTCTATTCATTTTTTCTTAATCTTTGTAATTTAGCATTTCTATTTATGATACGTATATAAAGACAATGTTATGTACAAAAATGTATAAAAATGTTTCCATTTTGCGTATATCATTGAAATTGACTGAGGAAAAAGTTCAGAATAAGAAAATCGTGCGCGTGTAAACACAATGGAGAAAAGTTTGTATATTGAATAAGCTTAGTCAATCGTATTTGTAGAAATTACGAACTGTTCATTTTCTGGAACCATATTGGTTTACGTTTCCAAACAACACCGAAGAAATATGCGGGTATGCCAGACACGGTGATCAGAATGCCTATACCGACTTCATACGGTCTTTCGTAGCACGGTACAATAACCAGAAAAGCACATAACACTACGAACACTATAGGTATCCACAATGGTACCTGAGGGGAAAAAATTTTTCATCAATTTCGATGTATAGATATATTATTTGATAATTTTATATGTAAAGCGCATTACCTTGATTGGTCGTTCCATATCAGGTCTTTTATAACGCATCCATAAAATTCCAGCCACGGAGATCATGATGAAGAATGACTCTACTATACTGCAGTATGTGATTAATACAAATATATCACTCGTGCATAACATTATAAGAGACAGAATACACTGCAAATGCAAAGAGAGTTGTTACGATATATAAAAAGAATTTATTTTAACGTATAATGTTAAAAGAGAACAGTCATAATTTTTGTTCTTCCATAGCCATAATCTGATGCAGCTATGAGAGATTAAGAGTGTTAAAAAATTTTATTGACACAATTAGCAGATATAATTAGCACACACCAGGAATATTAAGGCAGGCGTAGGTGTGAGCCTGGACATATTGATGTGACTTAGCATAGAGGGGAAGTGGCCATTCCTGGCACCGACGAAGCACATTCTGGATGACGTCATAATGTGAACACTCAATCCTCCGAAAGCAGACACGGCAACCATTACAGGTATTATCCAAGCCATATATCCGAGAAGTTGATTGCCAAAAGTCTAACAAAAAAAAAAGACAAAATTTATTGTCACGTAACGTCCGATAATGTATCATATATTTAGTATTACTTACTACAGCGATGGCGTTGGAAGCCATCATAGCAGTCGGAGTTAAAACAGTCAAATAAGCGACATTTGCCATAACGTATATCAAAGTCACTAACGGCAGTGATATGTAAATTGCACGTGGTAAATTTCTAATAAAAAGTCATTTGGTTATTAATTTTAACAAACAGGAAGTAAAATTGACGAATTTCGATGTTTCGACTTGTTTCTTTACTTTCAGAGTATATAACAGAAAGATTAATCATCTTTGCCATAAATGACACAACTTACACATAAGGATTTTTTAGCTCTTCTGTCATAAAATTCAAATAATTCCATCCCGAGTAGGAAAATATACCGGAGTAAAAGGCTACAGCGATTTTGCCAGGATTGGTATTTGTGTTCTCAAAAGAGTTCTCAAAATTTTCTTTGTGTCCTAATTAACATAACACTTTGATTAAAGAACGATGCATTGTTAAAGATTTATTAAGAAACATACCTAAACAAAGCCAAACCAATCCAGCTATAATAATTATCACCAGCGCTCCAATTTTAGCAAACATAAATACATTCTGCATCTTTGATGTCTCCTTCACATCGTAACAATTGATGAAGGTAAGTAAGCCTATAAACACAACAGATTTTATAAATTAAATTATGAATAAAGTCTTGGGCAATATGTTTAAATTATCTAAATTTATCTAGCTAGATGTATCTACAGTTATTTGCTTTTAAAGTATATATCTGCATCCAGACGTAATATGCTAGATATTTTTATCTACGTATTGTTTTAAATTCAGACTGATATTGATTTTTAACAGAATATTAAAATCTCACATATGCTCAGCGCGGCGATTAATCGCACACAGTCGTCTGGAATGGTGCAATTAGGAAAAAACGGTTTTACAACATACTCAGCAAACGTCAGTCCCATGATAGCATTTGTTGTAGGTCTGTAAACGACAAAAATGTATTTTTCCATAAAATTTCATTAACTGTTGAAATCTAATTTTAAATTTACTTACACAAAAATTAAGTTAGCGGCCCATAAGTACAAAAATGAGGGCAATGCCCCAAAGGCTTCGTGAATATAAGCATAATCTCCTCCACTGCGAGGTATGCTAGTACCCAACTCCGCATAACACAAGGCACCTACCATAGAAAGCAGGCCACATAGCACCCATATGATTAGAGATAATCCAACACTACCTACTTCTTGTATTACTCCCTTTGGCGAGATAAAAATGCCTGCAAATACATGTAGCTTGATTATTGAATATAAATGTATGAAGACACAAAATATGTGAAGGTACATTGTAGTTTAAGAAACCGGGAACTTTTATTCATTGAAAATTCATAGGTATATGGAGAGTACCTGAGCCGAATATAATTCCCAATATAATAGCTACTCCTTCCAGAAGGCCCAACTGCTTTTTCATCTGTACCTTGCCCAATGGCTGATTCGCAGATGGCGAGCGGATGGATCCCCCATCATCTGAATTTATAAATTGTACCGACTCCTTTGCAGAATCACTTGGTACTTCTTTCACCATTTTCGTAAAACACCGTGTCTTCACAGAAGATACCGAATCCTTCTTAACCAAGGTATTAATTTAAAATTTTTTGTTTTTAATTGAACTATAAACTTTGTTGTTAATTTTACTATGTGTGGATCAGTGGATAAAGATTGTCATAAATAATTTGTGAGAACTTGATGTAGACGAGATCTTTTGTTTGTATACATTAACAGCATTATCTGAAAGCATAATAGATAATTCTGTTAGACAGACTTTGTGAGAAAAACCTTATAAAATATAGAACTATGAAAATCATAGGAAAACATGTACATACCAAATATATATCAAAGTATACATGCATATTGTAAAAAGAAATTCTATGTTTAATTTATTAATCTTAATCTTTTAAATCAACAAATCATAATCATATAAAGTATCATAGTTGCTTAAAGTTCAAAGCTTTAAACTTGAAATGTCATGGTCGCATGATGACATAAAATGACAGCAATATTATGGAAAAAATAATATGCAGTTTTTGAAAATGTAACTTATTATAAAAAGTAATTAAGTATTCCAATAATTTTATGCAATAGTTCACTTTTCCTACGGAAGGAGAAGCGTTAATGGTCTAAGTAAAACAAAACAGGGTATTAATTATATTTAGATTAACGTAACAAAAAAATAAACATACGATTTTAAAGAAAAGCTAATAAGGCTATAAGGTAAAAAATATGAAAACGATAACAGTTTCTCTAACCTGTAAAAATGATAGTTCATTAGGTAGATATTCATTTTCTTTCTCTTTATTCGTTACTTACAAAATTAAAACTCAAACTGCCATTTCTCATTACTTATTATATTCCTTAGTCACATTTATTCAAATTTATTCTGATAAATCGTTAATGATCCAATTACAATCCTTCGAGACACGTGCATGCAAATGTTTTAGGTTAATTCTACATTTCTCATAGAAATTCCTTTAAACATAGTGATTGGCTGAGGCTAAAAAAATCTCGGGACCCTAGAAATTTTCTATTCAATAACCAATCAATAGTTGCGTTCAGCAGAAAGGTAGCTTAATAAATATTTAATATGATTGGTTCTTGTCTTAAGTTTCACACTAGATCGAATTGTATAAACCAATCATATTAAGGAACTAATGAGTTGTTGTTTCTGCTGAACGCGAAGCCAATAAATAAAAAATTTTAATTAAAAAAATTGTTTACGATTTAGGAAAAAATCTGAGAAGGTTAACATACGTAATTGCATTTTAAGTGGAATTCGTCTATTAAGACTGATAGATCATACATCGGAGATTGAGAATTGTAAATTGGAGATTAGTATTACATCATTTGCATTTTATTTCAAATTAAAGAAATTACAGATTCTTTATTTGCCATATCTGCAGTATAACACATTTTCATTTTTTTTTTTTGAAATTTTAATAATTGTCGTATTTTACTTATTTTTATTTAATAATTGGCCAATACGTAAAACATTTCCCAAGAATGAAATTAAACGTTCGGAAAATATTGTATGCAAACAAATTAAATTACACAAATTATTAAAATTTCAAAAAATGAGAGATTTATATTGCAGTTATATTTACTCCATATTTTACTACCGTTTTGAAAGTATATTACATTTTTTTATATTTATGTATATTGTACGTATGCGCTTATATTCATATATGTATAGTATAAACATATTATTTTTCTATCCATTCTTCATTAATAGCTGATATGATTTTCTTGTTTTCCATCATTGTGATGTGAGTACCTTCTACATAATGAATTTCCACTTTACCTTCGGTAATCTGAAAATAATTTTTTTCGTTAGAAAATTATTTTTCAAAAAATCTGACTTTAAAAATCTCTATCCAATTCAGATCTACCTTATGTAAACCATAATCCTCTTCACTAAGGGATACAATCGTGAGTGTGGGTTTTAGCAATGTTATAGGTGTTTTAAGTCGGGGTAATGAAGATATATCATAATTCTGTACAGAAATTACATGATCGTAAATTGTTGAGCATATAAGTTTTTGATTTTCAGTAGTCAATACATTGTTGTCATCCGGGATGCAAGCATGGAATATTTCTAATTTTTCCTCCCATGTGTTACATTTATCCAGCTCTAATACAAGCTACAAATAACAATATTAGTACTTTACTTACTTGTCCAATTAATGAAAATCATGTTAAAATGAAAACACTATTTGCATTTTAACAGCAATGTAAACGTTTATAGAACTATTGAAGTGTTGTAAAATCTATCGCTATTTCTATTTTATTTTATTTATTACTAATTTCTAAAACTGCTTCTATAATTACTATATACTCTAATAAATATAAATAATTTTATTACTTAAGTTAAATTTACATAAATAAATTTTGTAATAAAAACTTAAAGTATATATTTCGTAATATTTCTAACCGTTTTTTTGTTGATTATAGTGTACATTTCCAATAAATTAAGTAATATCATATTTTGTAACTCCTCTTCTTGTGAAGTGCAGAAATATTTATTAACCCACAATTTCATTAGGTCAGGAGCTCCATCTATTAGTATTAACCGTCCTGAGAAATTATTAGCTTCTAATAATC